>CM076072.1:27155000-27460000 GCA_038088235.1 Zacco platypus
CTCGGGGACCTCACACAGGATCTTGTAACTTCACACACTTCCAAGTCTTGGCAACAAAAGCTTGCAGAGTTAGGTGTTATTAACCATAGTATCAAATGAAGCATTGCGATAATCTCATTATAACACACTCAGTCTCAGATGGAGGGAATTTTCCGTCCATTTGTTATAATGAAGACATTTATCACCTTAATCCTAATGTCGACGAACGATGGCCGATTAAACAAATAACGTCTTCATCAGAATAACTTATGAGGACTCTAGTGGTTATCGTCTCCCGCTGGAATCTTCCTTTTCCATGAACTTCGGATAATGGCTCATTAGAACTCGCCCTCTTGGAAGCAAATTTCAGACTAGGGGATGTTTATTGACGTCCACTTTAAAATTCTGAGTGTGTTTTGTAGCGAAAAGTCTCGGATTTGTGCAGTTGATTCATCTGAGGTCGATTTTATGGATTGGTTTTACATGCTTTGTAAATTTACTCTTAAACCAAAGATTCTTGTTGGAAACCGGAAAGGTTTTTACAGCTTGGTGGTGAAGGAGAACTGTTTTAAGAACTTTTGAGTTCTTTAGAAAACCATCTTATGTTCTGTTGCTTCAGAACTCGGAAACCATATATCTCTAAAGAACCAGAGCCAACTTAAGAACCCTCTAAAACAAAAAAAGGTTATTTTTTTAGAATGTTGTTTATCAACTTCTCTTTCCTGTAAAGCCATGGTTTTTGAAGATATCAATCTGTGATTAAAAAAAGTTCTTCTCAGAAGCAGCGTTTTAAAGTCGAAGACCGATGCTGATAGTTTCACTACAGTAGCTTCTGCTAGAACAGTCTTTTTGTATGAAGGAATGAGAGCAGGGACACCTGGGCAATGCCTCATACAGTCCATTATTGTGGATCTGAAACACCAACATGGTGATCCACTGAACAGGTTTTAGTGAAGTCGTTGCTTTTAATGTGATGTAGGTTCGATAGCACATGTCAGCATCCTCACCTCTCTTTGAACGTGGAAGGACATTGGAGTTTATATAGGGTTTGTCACTCTTGTGTTCCTCTTCCACTTTATCACTTTGTGGAAAATGTCAAAGAAAGTCACTGGATCTCAATGAGTGTTTAAATGTGTGTTCCACTCAGTTGTGAGTAAAAGTCTTTAGGTGAACTATTCCTTTAAGTTCATAAAACTGCGCTAAGAGTAGTTTTAAGCATCGACGTATACTTTCTTTTAGATTCTGCTTTCTGTATATCTGCATTGCTTTTCAATGTAGGGCCTACACTTCTGTTTATTTTAGCAGCTATGAAATGTTTTTGTACATGTATGAACTGCTTCAGAGCAACAGTCCACTTTAATCGATAACACGCTGAATATAAATGGCTTTTTCAGTCTCTTGTTTCCTGTCATTTCAAGCTATGCTTTGTAAATAGTGGTGTAACTCTTTGTAAACCTCACTGTCCGTGATCTTTTTCAGCAAACTTATTATGGCTGACGTGGGAGAGTGATTAGTCATTATGTAACGGGGCAGTTTTTGCACGGCTGCGGTCGCAGTTCTGACAAGAAAAAATGGTTTCCATGCCACAAATACATAATTTAAACCTTCAAAGTTCTTCCAAATTATAGACACATGAATAAAGATATTGTGCTCCTGTGTGTGAGAATAAGTGAGAAAAGCTTACGCATGAAGTTCAAGCCAAGTCGGTGACTAAGAATATCAGAAAGCAACAGCAGCTCATGGTGCTATTTGCATTTTTTGTGCAAATAAAATCGAATGCGTTGCGTCAAAAGTTGATCCCGGCCTTAACTGCAATCCATTAAGTGAAACCGCTAATGCAATTGTGGTTTTCGTGTATTTACACTATACTAAAATTACATATAAGTAATAAATTAAATTATGGTTTTGTTTCAAAATTTAATTAGCTAAATCTGATTGGCAGGATTTCGTTCATCAGCGGTCGGTGGTGGAGATGGAAGTTCCAGAACGCTCTCACAGTTTTCGTGCTGCAGATCTGCTTTTTGACTACAGGTAAAGGAGCTCTACAGTTATAAATGTAAAATGTTATAATGCAAATAGTGTGTTATCTGGAAATGTAATCCGTAGTTTTATTCTGAACTGATTTTATTTTACATTGTTCATCATGCTAATCAACATTGCTTCCATTCCATTAATTCACCTTTTTTTCCTCTCTCTTTAATGCTTTATTTCATATTTTCAATTGCTTTCTGGCTTATTTCAGTATTTCTCTTTTCATTTTATATATGTAGATGTTTTAAACTTTCTCTTAAAGCTTCCTTTGCGACCTTTATCATGCTTTTTAAAATCATGCTTTTGTCCTTGCTTAGAAATCACAACATGAAAACATCTCGAATATCAGTTTCGTGTTGAACAAAGATCCTACATATAATCCTAAATCTATAAATAAAACATGAGTGGTCTCTTGGATGGTTTGCCCGCTTCTGTTTGTGGGCCAGCCGTTGTAGTTGTTTTTGTGAAGCTGACATAATCTCTGTTACGAAAGTTTCTCCTGAGATGGAGTTATTATTCAGACGTGTTATTAATGATTTCAGCACCAAAGAAAACATGGATTTGCTCTTAACTGGCAGCTCGAAACCTTAATCGGTCTGCTGTTGCTGATTTTAAGTTCCTTGTGAGCTGCATATGAAAAGCATGTGTCTTTTTAATATTAGTCGCATACCGCAGCTCGCCTGATTTGTTCGTACCGTTATATTGGTCCAACTAGGAACGTTTACAGTCGTTGGATGCCTGTCAGAAATGGTTTAGAGCAAAGATCAGATTTAATGCTGGGAAATTTCTAAAGCGCTGTAATAGTTTAAAAAGCAGACAGCTGAAAGCTAATTCTCTTTCGAAACAGATGAAGTTCAATTAATTTAAGCCACGGCAAAGACAAATAACAAATAATAATGTTGTGCGGGGAAGGCCAAGAGCAATTACAAATGTCATTTTCGGACGAAACGCCTCTCGGAGGATTCTAGACCTCATTCAAATCACGCCTAAATCGAATGTTGCTCAAACTTGGAAAATTCTTGATGAAATGACTTGTTGATTAAATCTGATTTGTCTCGTTCTGTAAACGACGCAGATTCTAGATTCCAGGCGGGGAATCTTTGCTGTCCTAGTGCAAGAGCTTGTCATTAAAACCAGATGTGATTATGGCCCGTGGAGGGAACAACCCCTTTGTGCATAAGTTCACAATATGCTTTTGTTGTTTGTTTTAGTACTGAATCCGCAAATGTACACACAACAGGTCACATGTTTGTTCTAGGATACCCGTGTTTTTCTGCCATGCTTCATAAGCCAGGGAGCCGTGGGTGCGTTCGGAGAGTTTAATCTCACTGGATCCGTGTTGATCGAGAGCGGCGCGCTTACGTGATGGACTCAATTAAGGAATAGTTCCCCCAAAACTCGCTGTAATGTCATTCCAAAGCTTTTTTCTTCCTTCCATAAAACACAAAATGAGATGCTGGGAAGAATGGCAGAATTGTTTTTTTTTTCCATACAATGTCACTTCACAGCTTTTTTAAATTTTATTATTTTTCCCTGTCATGAATAAGAATACAACTTGTACATGATTATCATTTTATGATACTTTTAGGATGTTTTTTTGGTCCTTTAAATCCTTTTTAAACCTTTTTTTTTGTACATTCTGCCTTGCATCTAATTTTTCTTTTTCATGAAAGAAAGAAAATCTGGGATGACAACGAGGTGAGTAAATGATGACAGGATTTTCATTTGTGGGTGAGCTGTTAATTGACTCTTGGCAGATAAATGCAGCACACCTGAGGTACAAAGACAGCAAAAACATGCCAGGAGAGAGAGAGAGAGAGAGAGAGAAATGAGACACTTCGGGATTAAAGCTTTCACAAAATGTGACGCTGCTGAAAGGGCTATTTTTAATCTCCCGGGTCGTTTTTAGCCTGAGATCCGTGTATCTGACATTCCATCTTTTGGCGTCTTTCCTAAGCGGCCTTCTTCTAAAAGGACATTTTGAGATCAAAGCTCTTCTTTTTTCCTCTATAATCAGGCATTCTTTCATTGACCTTCACTTCATCAGCAGTCACTTCACAACACTGCTCAAATCCCATCATATCAGCAGCTTATTTGTTTGTTTGTTTGTTTGTTTGTTTAGTTAGTTTTGCCCTGTCATGAATAAGATTACAATTGTATTTCCAAAGTGTTGATGATGAAACATACCAAAATTTAGGACATAAATATGCTGCTGTCATATTATTACTTTCCTTAAGTGTTGCTATTATTATTTATTTCTCAGCAAGTGTTTATTTCTGGGTATCGCTATAGTGCAAGAAAATAAATCAATGAAACGGGTGCCTTTTCCAATTTTAGAAAATTTTAATGTCACAGTGAAACATGCATGAAGTTGCGACCAACTTTACTTCAGTATTGTGACGTATTAGATTGAAACGGAATATTGAATGAGAAATACAGAGGGCGGGGCTTGTTTTTTCCTGCTGGGAATTGATTGGATCTAGAAAAAGTGGGTGTTCCATTCCATTAAAGCTCGCAGCAGACTGACAGTTGGACAGGATTTACTACCCAAGCCATCAAACTGACTTCATCAGAGAAGGAAGGCCATTCTAGAGAAGTACATTTTCAGATTTCGATCAAAAAATTACAAAGACTTTTTTTTTTTTTTTTTGTGAATCAACTCGGATGAATTGTCAGCACAAGACTACTCATGTGTGCTAACAAAGTAAATAGGGTCAATTTTGATTCCATGCCGCCTTTAAAGAGTGTTTGAGAAAACATAATGTTAGTGACATGTCAAGTTAAATTAATATAGTTGAATATATTTGTGATACAAGGCCGTAACCATCACTGGAACCGATTTTTTTTAAAAAAGCAGGTCTAATTCAAGTTGGGAAGCAGTTGTTTTACATTATTTGCAAATAATATTTGCAATAAAAAATGCACACTTGTACTTTAAATTTGTGGCTAATATGTCAAAAATGTGAAACGTTTTTCTCAGTTAGGAATTGCATGAATCACGTAAATGCATATTTTAATTTCAAAATGGCATTAGAAAAAAGTAGGTTCCATCACTGGATGTTACTGTCAGTTAACATTTCTATCATAAAACAGTATAAAATGTTTCGCCTACATCTTACCTCACGCTCTTTCGGAGGCAGACCAGACTAAAAATGTAACTTTTATCATTCTAACAACATAGAGTGCAAGAATTTCAAATAATAGGAATTTCAAATATTCAATTCATCGATTTTACAGTTTAATTTGACATTACAAGTTACATTATAAGATCCAGATGTTTTGAAAAAAATCTATAATCAATACCTAGTGAAAGCTGTTACCAGTTATTTGTTTTTAAGACTTTTTTTTACACATAAAAGAGACCTGAAATGGTACCTGTTTTGTAGAATGACCTCACTTGTAAATAAAAAACCTTTGAGTGGAGTGATCCATGTCTTGTTTTGTACAGTTTTTGCGAATAAGATCATTAAAAAAAGGCAGGTGACGTGTTTGGTCCTTCTGACGCAGTACTGAGATGAACCCGTCCTGGGTGGGAACCAGGATGTGAGCAGCACACGATGCTTTGCCAGGTTAGATCCGTGGCTTCTGTAGCACAGTTGGTCGTGCCTCTTTTTACTGTGGCCCACTCCGACAGCTTTGCACACATCTATAAAACAGCAGGATATTCCAGTAGCGTGATTCCGTCCAATAGTGATTTCAGCCTCATTCTGCAAAACACTCACAGGCCACTTGTCAAACGCTGATCCCATTCCTTGCTTGTTCAAACCCCAGGCATGAAGGCGGAAAGAATGATCTTTTTTCCCCTCACCTCTTTCCTTGTTTTTGCTGGACAACCGTTATGAATTTTCCACCATTTTCTGTCCCAGGTGTGCCGATGGGGTCTTGTTTGTGGCGGGTTTTGTAGTGACCCAATTCAGACTGGTTTGACATTCTGATTTGTGTGGTGTATTTGATCCCCCAGAAGGGACCAGAAGAATGCAAATGTGTAGAAACCTTAGCTTACACTTCAATAAAATGGGTCTGCTATACATTTACGAAGTGTTGTTTGCATGTACAATGTCTGCTGGCTTTTCATGAGAAAAATGTATTTAAATCTATTTAGTTTTATTGTTTTATGCTTTACAACTAGCAACAATGCAGCCAAAGATCATTTTGCCTTGGAGCGCTAACACATAATGTGTTATACTATATTAAATTCAGAGTCACTCCAAAAGTCATTTTTATTACATGTTTTCCTTTTTCTTGACTTTAGTTTCGTTTATATGACTTGAAAGCTGGCACAGGGCTATGGGAAGCAAGCATTTTTGCATTAAGAAGTTATCCGTTAATTTTGTTCAATTAGAAAACTTGACCTGAGGCACATGCAAGAATTATGTGTCCAATTGTATTGTGTATGTCAGTAATTAGTGTCTTGATGGCTTTTTTATAGTTCAGCAATGTTTAAATTTCTGCAGCGTACTCTGTTGAGCGTTTGGGCCTTACTTAAAGTCGCAAAAATGCTTAAAAGGATTTAAAATAAGATAAATACGCTAATAAAACTCAACTAAATTAACAACTGCTTTGCTTCCTTTGAAGAACCAGGGTTCCCAATGTCTTGAGAACTTGGATGTACTGAATGAGGTAGAAATTTTTCTAATTCAGAGGCTATTTTAATGTATCTTGTGAATATACATTTTCTAGTTTTGCCAATATTTGATCATGTAATTATAAATAAGAATTATCCTAATTAAATAAATCAAAAAAAGAGACATTTATACCAAAAATGTTTGCCAAAAAATTACAAAAGTAGTTGATAATGGGCATCTTTTGATTCTCTGAATGCTTTTAGAGGTCTGAGTCAATCCGACCACTTGTGACAGAATCAGAAAGGAGAAAATTGTGTGGTTTTGGCGTCTTTACAGTTTGGATTGAGTTGTAAGTGGTCTGAAATCCAGCCTCTGTATCAACTGTCCACTCTGCTGAACACAAGGCATGTAATGACTCAGGTGTCTGAAGAGAGCGTGGTCTGTGGTTTAGTATGTGTCCCCTTGAACGGAAGATCATTTCCCCTTTTTAGCGTGGATGTCCTTTATCCTTCTATTAGAGAGAAGTTCTCAGGATTAAAGTATACTCCCACTTTACTGTTCCCCACCTGGAATCTGTATAAACCATCAAATCCCAAATTTCCTGTTTCTCCAGAGGTTTGATTACTATACCTGTGAGTTTAAAGCCAACTACTGTGGATACTCTTTTTTTATGGCCTGTGCTTGGATGATTTTCTTCATGCAAAGAGTTGTAAAATTTCATGCAAGAAAATTCAATCTGTTGTTCTCAACAGTATCATTACTGGAAGGGAAAATGAGCTTTTTCAGCAGAGACAAAAAAATCTTGTGAAATATTAACTTGGAGAACACACTGTAAACCACTTAAATTAGTTTGGATTGGTTAACGCTCAGTTATGTTTGTTTACGTAGATCAAACTTGTCCCGAGGAAGCCACTGCATCTGTCCGCCCAGCCCTGCTCGATTTGCCAAAAAGTGTTGCGGTTTTTGCTTATGTGCCGTTCAGGACAGCATGAACAGAGGCCATTGTCTCCGAGTCAAGTCTTTTTTCCAGTGTTTTGAAGTCTTTATGTCCGAGAGTTGACATGAGGGATCTGAAAGGGTTGGTTCGCCCGAAAAAGTCATCAGTTACTCACCCTCATGTCATTCCAAACCCTTAAGACTCTCGTTCATCTTCAAAACACAAATGAAGATGATGTTTTTAATGAAATTTCTGTCCCTCCTTTGACAGCTACGCAACTACCGCTATGACGTTTTAAAATGTTTATAAAGAGATAAAACTAATCCAAATAAATTGAGCGGCTTAGTCCAAGTGATCTGAAGACGCACGATTGCTTTATATGATGAATTTAGGCTTTTAATCACATATAAGTGAACATAAACAGAAGCTCAACTGTGTTTGATGTGCGCGAACGAACCTCAAACATGCTTCAGTTCACCACAACTGACGTGTAATAAATTCAAAATTCATAAATTCAAACTGTTCATCATATAAAGCAATTGTGTCTCTTGGACTAAACCGTTCAATTCATACGGATTAGTTTTACGATCTCTTCATGAACTTTTTGAAGCATCAAATTGGTAGTTGTGTAGACTGTTAATGGAGGGACAAAAACCTCTCCGATTTCATTAAAATATCTATGTTTCGAAGATGAACGAAAGTCTTACAGGTTTGGAACGACATAAGGGTGAGTAAATGAAAATTTAAAATTTTAGGTGATCCATCCCTTTAAAGAATTTGGTTGGTGAGGTCGTTCATATGTCTATCCAATGCTTAAATTCTAGGTTGTCTTTATATGAAAATGGCTTCGGGATTCCAAAAGTAATTCACCATATTTCGACCAGGCCTGATATTTCTTTCCCTCTCGTTCTGTCCCTGTCGATGCACTAACCCGGCGGCTGTCTAAACGCATCTTCCTGTCATCTGATTTCACTCCTGTCCTTGGCCTCTGCTAATACCTCTGTCCTTCGGCCATGCAAGGTAAAGTGACATGTGACCTGTTTGCTTGCAGTAGCGCAGAGCTGCCAGAGTAGCGTCAGCTGCAATGTGGTGCTCACCGACTCCCAGGGCTCTTTTACCTCCCCCTGCTACCCCAATGACTACCCACCCAGTCAGGCCTGCAAGTGGACCATACAGGCCCCGGCCGGCTTTATAGTGCAGATCACCTTCCTAGATTTTGAGCTCGAGGAAGCACACGGCTGCATCTATGACCGCATCGTCATCAGCACTGGCGCGAGCGATGCCAAATTTTGCGGCTTAACACCCAATGGATTAACTCTCAACTCCAGTGGCAATGTGATGGAGGTTTCCTTTAACTCAGACTTTAGTGTCCAAAAGAAAGGCTTCCATATCAGTTACAAGCAAGGTATGTTTATTACATGGAGAGCTCTGTACAGCATGTTTATTTATCTATTGTTTTATTATATTTGTTTATAATTAATAATCAATTTTAAGGAATACTTTAAATGATTAATATTTAGACTCTTTTTGTTAATTAATTTGTATTCATTTATGCTTATGTATCCTGTTATGGTTTATGGCATGCCATTAATTATGTTTTGCTTTAGTTTTGTGACTTCACAAAAAAAATCCAGATAATCATTCCAGACGAGCGTGACAGCTGGAGCACAATGATCTAATGTAGTGACTTAATATGATCAGACTTCATAGTCTGATCAACTCTACCGTTCTGTTTCATATCACTGCTGCTGCAGCGTATTGCTTTGCCTTTCACTCTATCAGTATCATCCCATTGTGTTCTTATGACCACAGTCACACACATTTAATCATATTAAATTATCTTTATTTAGCACTTCTCTCAGTCTGAGTTTTCAGCCTGCAAGATTGTTTTATTAATCAGTATTTTTGTCTTGTTTTTCAGGAAAAAAAGAGATTAATTTGTGCATTTGATTGTGTAAGATAATGTGTAAGGCTTGTTTTCAGATTGGATATATATAATATTTTATAATATATTAAATATATATATATATATATATATATATATATATATATATATATAAATAAATATTTTATTTATATATATATATATATATATATATATATATATATATATGGCATTGGCAAATAGGTTTTTCTTCTTCATAAACATATGAAAGCCTGTTTTCACCTCTGAGTAAATCGTAAAACATAGTAAAACATGTACACTACCATTCAACAACAGCTGCAACCTTTTTTTTTTGAAAGAAGTCTCTTATGGTCACTAAGGTTGCATTTATTTGATCAAAAATGCAGTAGAAACAGTAATATTCTGAAATATTATTGCAATTTAAAATAACTCTTTTCTATTTTAATATATATATATATTAAAATGTAATTTATTCCTGTGATAGAACGGTCCAAAATCAGTAAATGTCTAGTACTTTCACTTTTGTTCGATTTAATGCACGCTTGCTTAATAATAGTAATAATTTCTTTCACAAATAAAGTAAAAAATAAAAAAGAAAAGCATTTCAACATTTTTCTGCAGAATTTTTGAAGCATGGAAAGAGCTTGTGAAGTCACGCATTGTAAATCTTTTATCTAAAATAAAATTGATATATACACTTTTTTTCTAGGTGTAGCTCATTATCCAGCAACGAAGTTGCCTACATAAATTGACAGGTAGAAATTTGTTCACTTGTTGCAATCAAACAGCACAAACTCCTCCAAAAGAAATAACAACCAGCTGTGTTGTAATGAAGTCAGACATGTGTGAAAGTACCCGTTAATACCCAGTAGCTTTGACAGAAAATATATTACAGATAAATCTTTCCCAGTTTGAAAACGAAGCACCTTTTATATCAGGCTCATTAATGTTTAGTGTTTCTGTGTTTCATCCTTCGATAGCGTTAGACATCTGGTTATGTCAGAAAGCTCCACCAAATAGAGTGCAGGGATCTAATAGTACAAGAAGAGATGTATTTTTCCATTCCGAATTGGTTGTGGTTTTTATATTGAGCCGGCCAACAGACACAAACTTTGGCCAATTTAAATGAAATGTGTCAGCAAATAGGACTTAAAAGAGGTGTTTTAACATGGCCAAAAGAATATGACTGTCCAGTTTGGAAGACGTGTAGCATGCTTGTCTTAGAATGATTTCTTAATGTAATGTTCCTGACAACCTTGGATGATTTCAGACATTAATGTTTCTCTTCTTTTCTCATGTGATGAAACGCATTATAAAACAGTTACTCTGCATTAGCCGATTCCCATTTGAATGTAGGTTTCAATGAATGGTTTTCTAGTCCACAATAACTAAATACATGCGTTTGTGTCACGCTTTAAGATCTAATGGTTTTTCACTCTTGCAGTGGCAGTGGCACTGAGGAGCCAGAAGGTCACAATGCCAAAGAGCAGCAAGAATGTAGTGAGAGTGTCCAATTCAGTCAACATTCCTGTTCTCACGGCGTTCACCGTGTGCTTCGAGATCGCCCGCACTGCCCAGAAGAGCACAGAGACCATCTTTACCTTGACTGATGCTGCTGGGACATCCATTTTGGCATTTGAAAAAACGACGAGAGGCATGGAGCTGTTCGTAGGCAGTTCCTACTGTTCTGTAAACGCCATTCTCACTAGCTCAGATATCACATCCAGCATGACGCCCATCTGCCTCACCTGGACCAAGTCTTCTGGGCTTGTGGGGGTATACTTTGGAGGCCACTATCTAACCAGCACCTGCTCAGCCTCTAAGCTTTACACCCTGCAAGGTGGGGGAGTCCTCCAGCTTGCAGGAAAAGGGTCGAGCTCGGTCAGTGTGGACGATCAGAATTTGGATGGCTTCGTTTACAATTTCCGGTTGTGGGATTACACCATGTCCAAATCCGAGCTGTCTGCCCTCACCTGCGATGTTGTGGGTAATGTCATTGACTGGGATCATCGCTACTGGACTATCCCAGGCAGTTACACGCAGACTGACAGCACACTCAGCTGCAGTGAGTATACAAATTTAGCTATATTCTGTCAATGCTGGTTTATGATAGATTGATAATTAGGAGCTATTGCTTTGTTCAGTAGCATTTTCTTGAAATATTTTAGATGAATTAAATAATAATCTCATAAAACTTCAAAACAATATAAATATGAAAATTTAAAGCTGCCGTTTTGCCTCTTTGTCGCCACCTTTGTTTGACTTTTTTGCGGAATTATCTCCTCGGCACGGATGAGTCTAACGTTTTGAGGTGTGTGTGGGCTGTCAGTGTAGATATTCAGTGTACTTCAGAATTACAGATACCACGTCTCAGAAAGGTGTCCAAAATAAGAAGTTTAACTGGTAAATGCCATCTAACATGTCTGCCACTTTTGTTCTGACCAACTGAAATAAGTCGTGAATAAATCGTGCTACCAACGGTGATTAAATCTAACGAACGCAAAGTTAGCTCAGATCACGTCAAACCATATTTTTGTTGTTGTATTTTGTTCTCGAATGTGTATTTAGTGTATTAGGCTAGAGTTATCTCTAGATTTCAATTTCTGTACAGTCTAATCTCTAATTGTCAAACCACTCAAATTTCATTTAAAGAAGTTGTTCTTAACCTCAAAAAGCTATTTATTGTTCCTTAGAACTCATTCTCTTTGAAATACAAATCTTTTGTAAGTACAGTGTAATCCCACGTTTCTGTAATCAGTCGCACATTTAAAACTGGAATATAATCTAATTTCAGTCACTCTGCGATCCGAAGTCCGAAGTGATTCACCAGTTGTCAATGATGATTGTCATTTCGAAATTTCTTGATCACAATCCGCCATCAAAAAGACAAGTTTAATTATTCCAGCTACTGTAAGAAGAGGCTACAAATGTTCCGCCACCTGCAGTATCCACACATGCAATATATCCCACTATCCAGGACTCCTTCTTTATGTATACAGACGTGACGTAATGACGCAAAGATGAACGACGGCAAACTCGTATTTCCCATAGAAACTGACCAGAACCACTCAAATTAGAAAACATTTCTCCCCAGCTAACAATTTTTGGTTCCCAGAACGTTCCCAGAATGTCCCAGGATGGTCGTTTTTAGTTCCCAGAAGGTTTTTTTTATGGTTTGTATTCAGATAGCTAGGAAAGTTTTCTTAGCATTCCCAGAACGTTACTTTTCGGTTCCAAGAACATTATTCTAACTTTAATCTAACATTTCCAGAACGTTAGTTTTTGGTTCCTGGAACGTAAATTTTTTTGGTTTGTGTAACATCATTATATCGTTTCTATAACGTTATTATAACATTTCTAGAACGTCAGATTTTGGTTCCCAGAATGCTTCAGAATATGAGTTTTTGGTTTCCAGAACGTTAGTTTTTTGTTCCCAGAACGTTATTTTTTTTACGGTTTGTTTTTGGTTAACCAGGAAAGTTTTCTTAACGTCCCCAAACGTTAGTTTTTGGTTCCCAGAACATTATTCTAACATTATTGAAAATATTATTCTACCATTATTGAAACGTTATTATTGAAACGTTATTCTAATGTTATTATAACGTTTCCAAGAACGTCTTTTTGTTTGTTTTTGGTTAGCCGGGAAAGTTTTCTTAAAGTTCAATGTTAGTTTTTGGTTCCCACAATGTTATTCTAACGTTAATCTAATGTTGCCAGAACCTTAGTTTTTGGTTTGTATAACATTATTATAACATTCTCACAACGTTATATTAACATTTCCAGAACAATAGTTTTTGGTTTCTAAAAAGTTATTTTTTTATGGTTTGTTTTTGGTTAGCCAGGAAAGTTTTCTTAACAAAAAAAAAGGGGGTGTCAGGGGTAGAAAGCATTTGAAAAAACATAAGCAAATACAGATACATAAGAAAGAAAGGGAAAATGCATTTATTAGAGATGTTTTACACTAACAGAGAAGGCTTTGCCTGTCCTGTGAACATATGAATACACCCTAGATTCATTAAAACCACATTCATTGGTGGTCAAAGACTGATTTTGATGACATTTAAAAGAAGTTGTGTATGTTAATGTTGTTTTGTTATGTGCGCATATCCATACAAGATGAATATCAGCACTTGGGTATTATTTGCATGGTTAAGTTTCTGCTGTATGTTTTTCATCCAGTATATCACACTGGAAACACATTGGCATGCAAGGTGTAAATTCAATCCAGGCAAAGGATATCCAGACTTTCTGGATACAAATAGGTTTTAATACCAAGTTTGAAGGGGCCTTAGTTTGACCATTCCCGGGGCATATTCTGATCAAAAGATGCAGAAAGAATCTTGAAAACCAAATCTCATCCCTCCACCTAAGACAGCACTTTTAAAGTCCTTCAAATGCCCTCTAACTCCCTGCATAGAGGAATGAGCTTTGGGTGGAATAGTAAAGGCAGGCATGACTCACATGCATAACAAGCTTCACCAAGGACTGCTTTCTTCCACTTAGTTTGGTTCCTGAAACTCTAGATGCCTAGCACAGCTTGGGTCAGCAGCCCATGGAAAAAAGTGTCGCTTTAAACTATAGCGCCTCAGGTCAAAAGCATTAACTGCCTATCTCTCCGTTCTTTAAGAAAGATAAAGCCATATGTCCTGTGTGAACATTTGGTTTGTGTTTGTCGTGTAAGTTCTCTTGGAATTATTTTCTCCAGATAACCTGTTGAATCACCTATAGAGATCCCTGTTAAAGGCATTTCCTTGTCAGTAGCACATAAGAACAGAGAGGACCTCTTCAGAGTCCCTTTAGATAACGGATCATATGCAAATCATTAGCCACACTCTGGCTTTTTATGCTAATATACGGCGAGCTTCAAAGGTCTGAGGAAATATTAAAATGCTTGGTTTTATTTTTTCATTGCCAATTTTTTTTTAGCATAACAATTGGAGTGAAAAGTTGTTTTGGAAAATATGCGTGTCTTTGTCCCCCTTTTGCTTTGTGTAAAAACCTGATGATCACGCTATCCGGCATGATTTGAGAATGATGATCTATGAATTATCATCTTTCATCACAAATTAGCTTTTTTTAAGCAATATTTTTAAACTATGGTTATTTGTCTCCTTTGTTTGATGTTTTTTTTAAACAAACTATATGGTTCACGATTTAATTTGAATATTGAATCCATCATTGGTTCAATGTGGACTTCCACTGTATACTTATTTCATGTTTTCAAAGGTGTTACCGTCATTATTTTGCTAGATATTGTGTGCAACTCACTGAAATATCACTGCCGTATCACTTGAAATGAATAAACTAACTGTAGTTTGGAAAAGCAACTAATCTCTCATCTTCTTTTGCAGTCTGTTTCCCAAATTGCATTCACTTAACAGCTTCAACTAGTGGTGAGTGTACTGCTAACATGCCTAATATGTGTGTAATTTGCTTGCTTTTAACCGTGAAGGTCAACGCTTTAACGTTTTTCTGTACCTGAAGATGTTTTTTGCTTTATTCACTGTCATGTCATTCCAAACTGCTCTGAATTTCTGTGCCTGCTTGCTTTTGAAGAACGTAAAAGGTGAATTTTGAATAAGGCTCTTCAATAGATGTGAACTAAATTGAGACTGAAGCCTCAAGCTTCATCAAGGATGCAAAAAGCACCAAAAGAAGTATCATAAAAGCAGTCTGTATGATCAAATTCAGTTTTTTAACATCAGCACGTCTGAACTGACGTATGTTAGCTTTGTGTGATGAATTGTCCACATTTTTTAAAGTTATATATTCGGCCTTTTATGCCTCTATTAGATAGTATAGATGAATCAGGAAGCAGTGGGGAGGGGAGAGAGGAAACTGGACAGGCAAAGTACCTTGAACTGAGATGCGAACACGGGCTTGATATGTCGGAGCGCTGCCCACAAGGCTGTTTTTTTACTGATAACCATCTCCTCCATTGAGCTGTTAACTATTTTGACTGTATCATCAAGTCACTAGGTTGAGCTTGAGAAGATCTGTCTATTTCTTGAATGAATCATTTTGCCCGGTTTTCTGAATTGGATCACATGATTCATTGAGAAGATCCGATGATATTTTAAAGGGGATTCTTTGCCATTTTGCAGATTGACAGTCCTTTCATTATTTTGGAAAGAGTAGCCAGAATAATTTTTCACAAATTCACCTTCTTGGTTCTCCACTAAAGAAAGTCACGTTTGGATTGACTTGAGGGTCAATAAATAATCACAGAATTTTTTTTTTTTTTTTTTAAATTCGTTCATTTAAAAAAATTGCCATTTCAAAGGTAGACCTGTTCCAGGGTATTTTTGCTTTTAGCTAGCATTTCTTGACCTTGACAGGAGCAGCGTAAGACCCCTTAGCAAACTGCAGACAGTTAGACGCTGGAGCCTATGACACATAACTATTTCCTTTGCTCAGTTACAACCAGCTGTGCTTGTGATGTTGGCATGAAGTCAAGAGGCCCGTGAAGTTGAGCCCAGAGCAGAACTAATGCTGTCACTAATAAGCATGCTTTTAAGACGCTACCCTCCCCTCTCTTTCCATTGGCTGCTCACGTGGTTCCCTCTCATCCTTTGACAACACCAGTGGGGGACGGCGATCATACCTTGCATCGAAACGCAGCGGAGGAGCCCATCCTTAGAACAGCTCTGTGTTTTTTTTTCCCTCGACCTGCCTTTTAACGCAGAACTTCAAGATGATCAGAGACCCGGTGCTATAACGCTAGACAGCCGCCGCAATGTGACGTCTCCATTAATATATTTAAGAGCTCTTAAAGTTATCCTGCTACTTCATTCCTGTGGTGTGCTCTGGATTAGTTCCTCCGTGTTGTTTGACACCTGAATCAAATCATTTAGGAGTCAGATTTATATTGCGTTTGAATCAGCTTTTGTTGGAACCAATAGTGTTTCAAAATGTGCCATCAAGGCACTGAAAAGGTGAAAAAAGTATTAAAACCTTCCAAATTTTGATCTGTGTGAATGGTTTATTGACTGGACTTTTGGTCAGTGTGGTACGCTCTGATGAGGATTGCATTGACTAAAGCTCAACCAATAGATTTGCATAGCAAGTTGAGTTTTTCCTTTTGCACATTGCTTGACTTTTAAATTATGTTCAAGACTTTGTGTCGCTTCATGCATTCAAGCATGTTGTTTAGACGCTAACGTACGAATCGGAAAGATCTGAAAAGCAAAACAAGATGCACTGTGGTATTTCACACATCCCTAATGGATTTGTGTTGAGAAAAGGTGGCACTCCTGGGCTTGGATCAAACCAGCCAGTAGAACATTTCTGTCATTCAGCTGTGGCAAATTATTAAATTCCACCTTTGAGACGCTGATGTTCAAGTTTCAGCTTGGACATTTTGAGGTCACATTCCATTGTCAAAGCTTTGAGGATTGCTGGGAAATGTGTGACACTTTTTCCAATCCAATTCTTGTCCTAAGTTAGACTTGAAATTCTATTTATGGATGTAAAAGAGAAAGAATGAATATTTTTGACTGTGTTTTGGGATTGTCCAAATCTGCCCACTTTTTTTTATATATTTTTGTACAGTATGTCAGTAGATTTTATAGATATTATACATATTTTTATAGATTTAGTTTTAGTTTCACTTGAGAATTTTGTTTATTTTTCAAACGTATTTATTAATAAAATGTCAAATGTTCATTTTCAAATCTATCATAGGCACAGCAATAGCAACTCTTTCCCCGGAAACCCCAGGTTGCGCCTCCCCCGGACTTGGCTGCCCAGGTAGGAAGAGAAATATCCTTATTATAACTTTTAATGCTGAACACATTCCTCAAAACATGTATTTTCTTCCAGGAGAATTATTTGATCCATAATAAACAAAAGACTACCTTTTTTGTTGCATCTATACAACTTTGCTAATTAAAAATATTCCTTTGTCTCTTATTGATTTCATCTAATGCATTAAAAACACTTTTCCTGAAAAATGAAATATAATACTTAATTTGCAAGTCTTAGACCTTAAGTTTTGCGTACGCATGCCAAACAAAAACAGCTTGCCTTCCGCTCATTAAGACTCCCCTAAACTGAACTGGTGGCCAATAAACGTCCATCATCAGCAGGGAGCCATGAGAATCCTCTGGCTTAATGTCCTCAGTAATTTCCATTAAAGGTCATTGTCCTATTTTAACCATTTTGCTTCTTTCCCACCGGTCTACTGAAATTTCTTTGCATAATATTTATTCCCACGTAGTACAAAAATGGCACGTTCATGCCTGGAGATTGGGTCTTCTTTCAGTAAAGTTAAAGTTTTTGTTGTTGTTTGTTTGTTTTTCATCTATGACATGCCTGCAAAACATCTATGCAGAGAAATCTATATTCATTTATCAGTGTATGTAAAGTTTCTACGCATATCTTTTCACAGGTTATTGCCTCTTCGAAATTCCATGATGATTAATTACACTTATCTGGCTGTTATAGGTGAAAAAAGACAGATTGACCTGTATATTTCTAAGGATACGCAATGTAGTATTCAATCTCCTGAGTGTTTGTAGAAATTGACTGGTAACAGACAGAAAATTCCCTTTTTTTAGCACGTTGTGAAAATATGATAAAGACAATGAAACTTTCAAGCTCTCATAATTTGTTGTGCTAGATTTCAGGGGATGCTGAACTTAGCAAAACTTTTTCTTGCCATTAAATGCATTTAAAAAATGTCTGAATTTTCATTTCTAGTTGAAATTCTAGTCATCTCTTTTTTCTATATTCATCTCACGCTATGCTTGTGATTCATTTGCTCCACAAGTTGTTCTTGCTTTTTGGTTTCATTCTAACCTCCATTTAATGCCAGTGTGCCCTTCTTCCATCCCTGCCACCAGCAACATTAACTGTTACCACCACATCCATTGCCACCACTAACATGATTCCTACTAATGCAACAACCCACGGTAAGCATTCACCTCTGCCTTCTCATCATTTTATGCCTGTGTTCCTTTTGTTTCATGAGGGTAATGTCTTTTGCCTAATGCAGAACAGGTGGTGGTCAACTCATTTGGAGAATATCCTTATTAGCTGCAAAAGTAATGTTCCATTTAGAAACAGAGGATGTTTTATTAATGCCAGTGGCCTTGTTCCAGAATATGTAATGAGTTTTAAAATGTTTGAAAGTAGATTTGAAATAATGCCAGTGAGAATGCTTGCTTTTTATGGCACATATGTCCCAAGCTTTGATTATTTAATCTTGTTTTAAAGTAAATCTGGTTGAAATGCTAATATCTGTTGTAGTTTACAGTATTAATTCCTTTTTAAATGTTCTTTTTTGTGTCTTTTGTTCTGGCATTACATACTGTAGTAATGCTGTTGATTGTTTTCATTTAAATGGATGCAAAATTGGGCAGTTTACTTTATATAACAAGGTGTAGTTTACCCAAAAATGAAAAGTTGTCATCATTTATTCATCCTTATTATGTTTAAATGATGACAGAAATTTTATGTCATATGGCATCTGTCCAATATTTCATTACTTTTTTCCACTGCATATTCCAAGTTAAATACACATCTACATTTTTAAAGTAATGTTATGAAGCGAATGACCCAGTAGATTTATTCGTTTTCGAACTGTAAATATGGATGCATGTCAGTAGAGCTCATTATCTCTCTATTTTCTTCATCAGCTATTACTACTACTCTTTCATACACAACTACTTCTAGCATGCCTCTAACCACAACTTCTGGTAAGCAAATATCTAGGTTTCCTACTGTTTTATATTCTGTTTAATGAGGTATGATAAATGCCCTCACTAATACATGTGCGTGGCTCTGCCTCTTTATACCAACATTAGTTCTAGTCACACCAACAACTAGTGCTAAAACAACAACTACACCTACTGGTAAGCTAACAGTTACTGAATAACCAATTTCTTTTCATTTTCATTCACCTTTTCAGCCATTAACATATATATATATTTATGCTGTTTCATATTGCAATACTAACCAAACTTTTAACATTGTCATGTCTATGTGTGCCATCATTAGTACCAACCACATCACCTTTAATCCAATCTAACCCACCACTCATCAACCCTGGTAAGACATCACTTCTGCAAAAGATATCAAATACCAATTTTATTAGCCCAAATGTTTAATATTGGCTAGATCCATTTGATTGTATTTGCCAGTATTTTTCTAATTATACCTGATCAGTTTAACTGATTTACCTTCATTTAATATACTGTAGGACTAGATATTTGTATTAAAAAAAACAAATAATCTGCTGTTTTTATAGTTTTTTTTTTATTCATTTGGATAAAATATTGGCACAAGTTTTGGCAAATACCCTTAACTGCCCGACAAAGAAATGAACAAAATCAACAGAAATGCATCCCAGTATAAGGACCCTTGTCTCATGTCCTCATGCATAGCTATTTGTTCATTTACCCAAACCGTTCATCAGTCACTTAATCCATTCCTTCATCTGCAGCTGCTGCTACTAACTCACCTCTGTCCAACAGCAAAACCAATGGTAAGCCAAACCTGTTATCTCACATCATACACGGCTTGCTTGTGCTTACCAGGGGATGACACTGCTAAACTTTCATTTGTATGGGCAAAATGGGAGCGGCTAGCTTGTCTAAATAGAAACGGGAATTAAAAGATTGGGTTATTGCTCTGCAAATTTCCGGGTGCAGATTAAAGGCTTCATACCTCTTATTTATTTTATATATTTATCTAATATCACCTTAATTCTCTACTAGAATGTCATATTTTGATGAATAAACACCTTTCTAACTCCATTTGGTCAAATGTGTGCTGTGTTTAGCTGTGTGAATTTGTTTTTGTTTTGTTTTTTAGACTTTTACTGTATGTATCTATGAAAATCTTGAAAGCTTTTTGTATTTATTTTTTATTTCCAGGTCATAGCAGTCTTTAAACACTTATCTTCCCTCTTCTCTTTCATGGCATATTCTTAAATTCCCTAAAAGTGTTCAGCTAAAACCTTTCCTGGCAGCTATTACAGTTCCCTACTGTTCCTTTAGCAAAGCTGAAAAAATTAACTACTATTCTTTTACATTCTGCATAGCACCCTGTGTACTTTTAAATAATCTATTTTGTATTTGTTAGTCCCTTATATTAACCGTCAAGTCATTTAGAACTAATTAATGGCTTTAAATGGATCTAGGGTTCCTTCTGTGCTAACATTAGCTTTGCCTTCCTGACAGTTTTCCTGAAATCCTTCACCTGTGTTTCTGCTGTATTACCTCATTTTTGCTGTCTTTACACTCCTCATTTAGGTATTGACCCCTGGAATATCTGCTTTATTTGTTTCAAACAGTCCTTATGCTAACTTCTATATTGTTTTTAGAATGGGATTTTTTTTACAGGATGTTTTCCAGAATATTGTTTTGGTCTGTTATATGGTGTACTGTATATCTGCAAAGATAAATAATAGCCTGCTCTGACCTCTTCATTTTTTACCAAATCCTGGATCCTCTGCTAAATAATTGGAGCAGAAAAAGAGAGGGCTGCATTTTTGTGGTCACTACTGCGGTTTACTCCTCACGCTGAGACTCCGTCCACTAGCACTCCCCCTGCTAGGCCTCTTGTTGCTCCTGCTCCCCGGGGCCCCAAAACATCACTCGGTTTCATCTCCACACCCCTCATCTGGCCCGTGAGGAAGAAAGTTGAGACTGCCGTCACTCGGCCACACAAACGTCCCGTCATCCATCTGACCAAGCCGCCTGCCCAACCGACAATAAGCATGACGAATGAATCCCACTGGCTGAAAACATCCACTATGGCCTCTGTTGCCAAGAAAACAGACTCCACAAGCACGAGGCCAGCCTATTCCCAGGTGAAGCCTCCATGGCAACCAGATGCTCACAATCAGAGTGAAGACTTTGAGTCTTTCCAGGTGGCGTCACTGAGTAATCGCAAGAATAAGCCGCTAGCTCCCCAACTGGTCCTGAGCGATGGTGACAAGAACAGCACAGAGATACTTGATTACCCGTCTGGTTTTGGCCCCGAAGCGTTTTTTTACGACATTGACTTGGATGATGATGTCTTCAGCCTGTTTGACTTTGATTCCACCTACTCCATGGATGAAAGCTTGGCCACTGCCATCCCCCATAACGTGTCTTTCTTAGAAGTAGAAAGTGTGCCAACTGTCAACACCCCGACTTTTGGACCTGTGAGACAGGCTGTTAGCAAACAAGAACATTTACACAGTCAGTCAGACCTTAGTTTACCCTGGGCTATGTCAGAGTTGGCACAGGTCTCAGAGCAGCTCGAGACAGAAAGCAACTGGACACTTATCCCTTCTCCCGCCATGAGTCCGGGAGGAACAGGTGTGCAAATGATGCAGCCTGAGCTCAAGAGTCTCTCTGTCCAAACAGCAGCATGGCCAGAGCGGTCGCCCACACACCTTGTGGATTTAAAACTAACAAGCGCCGTGCCTCGGGGCCTCTCTGAGGCAACTGCCACCACGGACACTGTTAAAGATGTGCAAAACGGTCAGAAAAAGTTCACCATCCTGCCCAATACAATTACACATGACCAGGTAGAAACTTTAGCAGAGGGTTATACCGGGACAAGCTTTACAGAACATGAGTATAGTCTTACCGACACCAGCCCTTCCTTTTCTTCATCAACCTCCCAGCAGAGCTCTTTCGACTATCTCCCTGATCAAACTATTTTACTTATAGAGCCTTTGGCAGCGAGCCCTCTCGCTCCACAAGGCAGCTATCCCTTCACAACAGAGACACTTGTTATCTCCTCTCTCTCTCCCTCTTTTAGTGTCGAGCCGGTGACTGGACTGCTTATGGATTCAACCCGCAGCACTGCCACTCTTATTGAGCCTCTGAGTTCATTGCCTACTGCAGGGGTTCAAAGTGACTCTTTAATGACAGAGGCCATCAGACCGAGTCTGTTGTCTTCTTCGCCGCACACTGATGTTTTCTCATCTCTGACACCTGGCTCAGCCCAAAGTCTCTTTATCTCTGATGCCAAAAACAACACTGACCTGGTTTTACCCTCAATGAACAATCAGTTTATCCTCTCTGAAAAGCCAGAAGCTGTTGACTCCAGCCAATTCCCAACTTCCAGAATTCTCACTTTGTATCCAGGCATCGCAAGCGACATTTCTACGTCAATAGTGGGCAGCGGGTCCAAATTAGATTCACCTCTGATGCTGGAGCCATCGCCTGTAAACAGATTGCCAGAGACCCTTTTCAGAGGCTTAAGCAGGCAAGGCGATGTTAATCCTTCAGAGGCTGATCTGAGGGACTTGTCGCATATGCCTCATATTTCTGTCGGCGCTAGTTCAGAATTACAATATGCTTCTGTGGTGGCCCTGACAGATGAATGGAGAGGTTCTCAGTCTTTACTCCTAAATTCAGACTCTCAAATGAAAGTGGAAAGGATAGATGTATCACCCACATTCAGTTTGCCCTCCCAAAACATTGTAGACTCTGGCTCAGAACATGGCATGGTCACTACGGTGTTGTCGGGCTATTCCGGGGAGAGTTCCCAAATTTCATCAACTGAAATATTTCCCTCCCTTTTGTTCAATTTGATAAGTAAGAATAGACCAGATGAGGTCTCACCTTATGAAACCAAATTCAGATATCAGTCAGAGACAATGGACATTTCTAACTTCATAAAGCCTGCTGATGTCCTTCCTTCTCAGTCTGAAGGACAGATTTATCAGGATGGATTTGTTATTTCTGGTTCATATAGTCGAATGAGCAGTCCAACCCACACATACGTTGAATCCACCACTACCACTTCTCTAAATATATCACAAGTCTTTAAGTCATTTAACCAAAACAGTACACATGACTCTATTTATTCACATAGCAACTTCACAAACATGACCTCTGAGCAGATTGTGAGCCATTCAAAAACCATTTTAACCCATGAATTGTTTAACACAGATATACGCACATTTGAATCATTGTCAGTGAACTTGCCACACACTCCTCCTCATTTGCAAATGACTATAACCAATGCAGATCTATCATCTCATACCCGACCAAACCCTGCTTTTCATCAATTCTCCACCTTTACGAGCAGCATGCCATCAGAACTTGAAACGAGTGCTTCCGTTCTAGTCCTTCAACCCTCCAAATCAATGGACATCTCAAGCAGTTACAGTCAAGACCTGCTGGACACTAAACATGTCCACTCTTCAACAACAAAGCAGCCATTTTGGGCCAAGAATGAATCAGCAAACCCCTCCAGCCACAACCACAATGTGCTCGTTGTTCAGCCCGCCACCACAGATAGCGAGACGCATCCGTCTCCAGCTATTGACGACCAGTCTTTTGTCCCCTCAAATGGCACAGTCGACACCCCGACCAAAGGAGTCAGCGCAGGTTTTGGCTCTGTGCACACTGGTGCCACCAATGGAACTACAACAGAACTGGCCCCATGTCCATGTAAAGCTCCCTTTCATATTACATGTCTGTGTGGACTTTCAACCGGGAACAGTATGTTTTCCAATAACAATCTAGAACTTAGAAAGAAAGATAGCATCTTTTATTGCTGAATCCTGACTTTCTGAGCAAGTGATCATAGAATGACGGGTTGTTCAATTGAGGGGGAAAAATCACTCTGTCTTCTCGGTGTGCAAATTTTTGTTTTTGATTTCATGTGATTTACTAGAAGTAGTAAGGTATTAACCATAGCCAGTTCTGACAATCATTGAGTTTCAGTGCTCTTTGTGTTCTGGCTGTTACTCACTCGCTCAAATTGAGTGCATAGGTCTCTTGTAATTATCCAGATTTGTATCATTCTTCCTTCTTAGGAGACTGCCTTATTTTTTTTTTTATTTTTTTATTTTTTTATTTTTTTTTACATTGAACAGTTCAGCACTCTGATGATTTTACGAGAGAAGTGTGCTATGTTAGGAAACTCTCTCACATTTTCAATTTGTGTAAAGAATTATTTATTGATTTGTTTAATTGTTATTATATCTGGAGTCTCCTAAGAAAGTCTTGGCATGGTGTAGTTATGCATTATGAAGTAGTCCAGCACTAACAACTCAAGATACATGAGAGCCATCTTGTGATAGAAGTGCAGCATAGCAGTAGATCTCAAAAACTTGGCATGATGAACCAGGATTTTTCTCATCTATACTGAATTTGATTTTATAACACTTTGGATGAATTTGATTTAAAAAGTCTTGAGAGCACATTTGTTTCAAAATTGTTAATTACCAAGATTTTTTAACTACTGCTATGCAACACAGCAACAAAGTGAACTAATAAATTGTGTTTTGATTGATAAAAAATATTTTATTCTCCTTTTACAGAGGAAATTTTCTACAGAATATCACTTGTGGTTACTGTCGAGCAAGCAAACAACCCCAGTGATGTTAAGACCATATCTCAATGGGTATATCTATATATTTGTTTTCACTGTTAAATACATTTTAAATCCCTTATTAATAGATATTATGATATCTGATAATTTTATGAATTCTGAAATACTTATCTTGCAGATTGCACCGATATATCATGTTTTCTTCTTCTGCATTAGCTCTCAATTATATCTCTTTCTAAACATGTCGCTGCTTACTAATCCATTTCTGTGATTTTTACAGCTTAATCAAACGTTTCAGAACTGGATCTACAGAGTTTATGTTAATGGTGTCAGGTAGGGTTCTTTTTTAATTGAAAGTGAACATCTCTTTCTTTTATCTAATAATGACTGTTAGCGATCTTACTCTCATCCCCTTTTCAGTCTCCAGCCTGACACTGCTCTCTCAAGGGCCGCAACGATTCGGTAAAACATTTCAACAGTTCATATCAATTTATACCAATGTAATGGAGTCTTTCACAATATTTTTGATGTCTAAAAAATGTGGTGTTGCGTCCTACTTAGACAAACCTACATGGCCCTGCTGGTGTATAAGAATACCACTGATGCAAGTCTGACCGAGGTAGAGATTGAGAACAGGCTGAAAAGTGCCCCTGAAATTGGAAATGGCTTAATATTGGACAGTGTGATCGTGAATTTAATGGGTATGACATGCTTCATAGTGTTCAATAATTCAGTAGCCCTCCAGGTTATGACTAAGCATTTGCATATTGCTAAAAAAACATTATTATTAAGAACTCCTAAAATATGGCTGATAGTGTATTCATTTTGAACTGACACTGATACTGAGCGGCGTGGAGGTAGCATCACACCACAACTAAAGTGTGTAGTTATCAAAGCCATAATATCATTTTAAAAGTACTGATTGCAGTGCACTTTTAAAAAAGCATGTAGGCTGGAAAATTTCACAAGATGTGGCTCCTCTTTAAGCAAAAGTTTGTAATTGAATCCTTTCAATCCTGTACCTGTTTGGTTACTTTGCCTCAGAAAACTGCCAGCCAGAGGAGTTCCCATTCCACTACAGATGGCCAGAAAGCAGACCCACGGTCACCCAGTATATCCCCTGCTTCCCTTACAAAGAGCAAAACGCGTCCAGGACTTGGTGAGTAGACGCTTATACCTTCCGATCTGTTTGCATGTTTTAGCAGGCGTGTTAGAAAAGTCAATTAAATATTTTGCATTTGTTTTTGTTTTCTCTGCTCTTTAGCATGATTACCCAGTATAATTATACATCGTTTTGGGCCCTCCCTGACCGTGGAAACTGCACCAATATAACGAGCATTTCCGTTTCACAAGGTAGGTTCTGATCCACGCTGCACGCATTACTCCGAAATCAAAACCAGCTTTGATAACTCTTACCTTCAATTCAACAGAAAATGCAATGGAAGTGGCCGTGCAGCTTGCCGACATCACCAATAATGAGCTCTCTAAGGAGGAGGTGGCACAGATTGTCTCCAAGTTGAAAGAGCTTGTGAACATAGCCAAAATCAACGCCACCCTGGCCAGCACTGTGGTCACTATCATCTCCAACGTCATGGTCAGCTCAGATGCCGCTCAAAAGGACGCCTCAGATACGTATGTGTTCTTACATACACTGTAGAAAATACGGAGTTTGTTCGCTTTTTTTGGACATTCAATTAAATATCTTCACTAAACATCAACTTTCCAGTTGACTTAAAATCTGCCAACATTGTAATTAATACCTATTTAGATTAAGTAAGCCTAAGATTTCAAAATTATTGCCTTTGTTTACTGTTTTATGGTTTTAAACGGTTCTATATTGTTCAATATTACATTCTTCGACTCAATATATGTCATTTGAGATCAGCACTTGTCTTAATTTGATTGACTCACTATTGTTGTTGGTGCGACTTAAAACATTGGTGTATGTTGTAATAGAAAATTTGTACAGCAACTCATTACTTGTTTTCCTGAAAGTTATAAGTTGTTAGGGCTTAGTTGTGTGATTCTTTGGTTATTTTTCAGTATTATTTACTGCATTTAAGAATATATTTGTTAAACTGTTTTCTGAATCTCTCTGATTGTCTGGTCTGAAATGTCTGGTCAGAAATTGCTTCTAGTTTCAAGTGTGTGTGTGTCATCTTGTATCTTCAGTCCAGAAGTTTTTAATCTTCTTATCTGTGCCTCCTCTTATTGTGTCTTGGATCAGAGCTCTCAAAGCAGTTGATGAAATGGTGCAGAAGATTGAGTTTGATGGACCCTCACTGACCATCACATCCAAATATCTGGCCGTGGGAGTTTCTGCCCTCAACACCAGCAATTTTAACGGGACCACTTTCAGTGCGTTTATAGCCACAAACTCGACAGACCCTCAGGTAAGTGTCATGGCACCTCTCTGCTTCAGGTGTTACATGTCGTTTGATGTGACAAGTCTTTATATACGTATGTGAGTGCGTTTCTGCTTGATGTGGTCTATATCTGGTTATGTGTGTATATTTGAATATGTACTGCACATAAAATTTGCTTAAGGCTTCCTACAGCGAGCTGCCCAAACATTTCAACTGTATTTTATGCTGCCCAAACATTTCAGCAGTAAAGTTTTAAAGTAATCTTTAGCAATTAAAGCAGTGTAATGAGAGGTGACGTGTATGGACCATGCCCAGAGGTTGCACCCATTGATTAAGAGCCAGCAGTTCCTGGAAAGTTGTGGGAGGAAAAAACAACATTGTAGAGTGACTCAGAAAATGACACACTTTCTCTCTTTTCAGTGCATGACTGTCAGAACGTATATTTTTGCTAGTATTTAAGTAGCTTTAAATTGTTGTTTTTGTACAGTATGTATGTACATAGTTGAGGTTCACTGAAACTATTTAAGGGGTTTTACAGAATTAAAAATACAAATTAGCCAAACAAAAGTTTGTTTTATATCCTGAAAGGCCCCGTTTATACTACATTGTAGGTTTTACAACCAGATGTCTGTTCAGTCTATTTTTACTTGAGATCCTGTAATGAATTAATTGCTGCTTTATTCTGGCAGATGGTGCTGTAACCTCTTCAAAAGCAATTGAATCCCACTCACCCTTATCACATACATTGTAGCTCTTGTAATAGCTCTTGTAATTTTACGAATACTAATTCGGGATCACACAACTTGGTACAGTAACACAAGACATCTGGGTGTTTACGTTACTCATAAGCAGATCCCCCGTTCCTTGCATATCCAGTTATTAAACGTTTTGAATAATATTATCATGCAGACCTGCGATGAGTAACTTTTTCTCCACAGATCGATTTTGAGTCAGAGGCTCAGAACGCTTTGGCTGTGGTCACTCTACCTCCAACACTGCTGCACAACCTGAGTAATTCACTAATGGAGAGAGTGTCCAGAATAAACTTTATGTTCTTCACCAAGACAGGCCTCTTTCAGGTGAGCATGAACCAAATTAGCTTTTTCTGTGAAAAAGTATTTGTGGTATTCTATAGTAAAGGCTTTATTTAAAGGGCTGAAGAACAATGTAATGTTGACAATTCTCATTGATATTTCTGTCAATAGCACTTTGGATCTTTAATGGTACGGTAATGAGTCTCCGGACATTTTCTCTCAGTGCTGAGTGAACTAACTCAGAATGAACTCTGCATTAAATTGTGTAACATACAGTACCTGTAAAACTCGTTTATGGTTTATTCAGCAAGGATGCATTAAATTGATCAAAATTCTGTCTTAAATACATTTCTTTACATTAATCAAAAGCATCCTGAAAACCAGAATAAAGTTACTCACACTCATGTTGTTCCAAACCTGTATGAGTTTCTTTTTTCTGTTGAACACAAGATATTTTGAAGAATTTTGGCAAGTTGATGGTAGCCATTGACTCCCATATTTTTTTTTTTTCCTACTATGGAAGTCAATGGCTACCGTCAACTGTTTAGTGCCAAAATTCTTCAAAATATTTTGTGTTCAACACATGAATGAAACTCATACAGGTTTGGAACAACTTGAGTTGTGAGTAACTGATGACAGAATTCTATTTTGGAGTGAACTATCCATTGAAGAATGGAGTAATAGCTCCTGAAAATTCAGCTTGGCCATCACAGGAATAAATTACATTTTTTAAAAATATTAAAATTGAAAACAGTTATTTTAATTTGCAATAATATTTCACAGTATTACTGTTTTACTGTATTTTGATCAAATAAATGCAACCTTGGTGAGCATAAGAGACTTACTGAAGTCTCTAATGAGAAAAACGTTCTGTTCCAAAATCTTTGTCATTAATTTGATTAACATGCACTGTGTATCTAATGATATGTTCCTTATCTGAATACAGCGTTTATCACTTACTAATTGCTAACAAATGTGATATACTCTGTCCATACTTTCAAAACTGATATATTTATATAAACAAAAATTGAGGTGTAATTTTTTGTGCAGAGCATTTTTTTGAAGAGCAACTGACACTCGGTTTCATTTCTTTTCAGGATCAGCAAAGTAACGGCAGGTCCTTGAACAGCTATGTGGTGGCTAGCAGTGTTGGCAACTTCACTATCAAAAACCTGCAGGATCCCGTCAAGATAGAGATTGCACATTTGGAGTACAAGGTACTCAGGTTTTTTTTTTTGCCCACAGGGGTGTCTAACACCAAAGTTTATTGTAATACCAGTTTTGGTAACTGGCGTTTTTGCAGAAACTCGTATTTTGTTGATACAGAAATTACAGTAACTGTTCATTGTATTACTTAAACCTTCCCATCAATTTCTTGCAAACAAATTATTTAAAAAAAAAAACAAACTAGAACAATTGTGTCTAACACTCTTAATGTGTCTATCTGTCTGTCTGCCAGAGAGAACCAAAGCCTCTTTGTGTGTTTTGGGATTTCAACCTTCAAAGTGAGGGTAAAATAAATGATTTATTTGGCCCCTTTTTAAGCATTAAAACAGTCCCATAGGAAGCTGTACATATAGACTTACAGTAATTGTGTAATATCCATTTGTCTCCATTAGATCGCACAGGGGGCTGGAATAGTGAAGGCTGTGAGGTCAGTCCGGAGTCCAACAGCAACAGGACCGTCTGCTTGTGTAATCACCTCACACACTTTGGCATTCTAATGGTGAGATTTGTGGGATTGGCAACAAAATGACCCAATACAGTGGTTTCCTGTATTAAACCAATATGACGGACTGAACCAACGTCGATGTGTCTTGTATGTCATCCACAGTGGCTAACCACGCCTGAAACAGACAGGGCCAAATACTTGGCAAATAACTAATCAGGGAACTTCACTGTAGTTTGGCTCTAAACACACGTGATATTAAAGGTGCTCTTTATATTATGCTGGTATACAGTATATGGTAGTCGTGTGAATGTATACAAATCTTACCAATGGCATTGTAGAAATTCTTTATTCACAGGTAGCCGTGATTTATTTATTTCATGAGCAAAAATTAAGTGGACTTTTTTGTACTATTAAAGCAATTGTTCACTCAAAAATGAAAATATCATAATTAAAAACCAAGCAAATTTCATTAAGTCGAATGAACCATTTGTACGTACCAAATTTTAGTTGTTCAAGCCAAAGAAAAACTCAAACTTGTGGACGAGCCCCCAATTTATGTCATGACCGTCTAGGGACAGCCGCAACATAAATGAATTTGTGTCCACTCAGTCCATGAAGTTTTTAAATTTGTTCATAATAACTTACACAAATATAATGATTAACAGAAACAAAGGTGGGTTGAATTCAGGAGAGGATCAGACAAAAATATCTAACATTAGGATCCTCTAAATTACCTGGAATGAAAATACATAAAAGAAAAACAACACAACTTCCCTGACTCCCTTAGCCCAAAACATAGAACAAACGAGTATAAAGAAAATGGCGTCGCACTCCCTACTTCCGCTAAATTAAATAGATACAAAAATAATCTTTAAACAGTAAAACAATGAAACTGAAAATCATACATCAAGGACAAAGCAAGGTTTATCTGACACACATGAGCACAATGGAAAACTCTCAAACAAATGCCTCGCATTCGGCGGACTTTTCAGAGTGTCGGTGAAGTGCTTATATCCCCAATCCGGAAGGGACCAATCAGGAACACACCAATCATAAGCTCTGCTGATTGGGTACAGGCCACGACCTTCTCCTGCACAGACACTCAAAAAAAAAAAAAAACGTAACAATCACCCTCAAGCCACCCTAGGTGTAAATGACTTTCTTCTTTTTTTTTGAAGCTCCAAAAAGCGTGTCCATCCATCATGAAAGTAATCCATACGACTTCAGTCGGTTAATAAATGCCTTCTGAAGCAAAGTGATGATTTTTTTTAGGAAAATATCCATATTTGAAACTTTATACACTATAATCACTAGCTTTCAGCAACTGCCGCACCCGTGTTCACGAGAGAGTCGAGTTCTTACCGTACCTCCTCTTATATCGAAATCATCCTACATTTTTCTTTCAAACGTCTCGTTTTAGGCTTCTAATTCATGACGTTTTGTTTTGTTCTATCCTCTGCTTTTCCGTATTCGTCAATTCTCACCTAAGTTTACGCTACGCCTGTGTCATATATCCTACGTCATTCGTCGATAACTATTACTTTCATTTCTTTATGTACAACTTACATCCCGTACCTTTTAACTATGGATGTGTTTTTCATATTTCAGCAGTTGTCACTGATAATTAAACACTGATGAATGTTATTATTGATTAAATTTGCCTCGCTTTTGTCTTTTAGGACATCTCTGGAGCTGCTGCGCAGATAGATGAGAAGAACAACAGGGTTCTTACCTTCATTACCTACATCGGCTGTGGCATCTCAGCCATTTTTTCTGCAGCAACGCTGCTTACGTACATCGCTTTTGAGTGAGTGTGCCGACAGCGTTTGACTTTTAAACTGTGATTTTAATAACTCATCAATGTAAGCAAATCTTACATTTGGCTTTCCAGTAACTGCTATTAAAATTCTGATGTTTTCTCAAAGAATGCCTTCAACTCTGAACACTTTATCAAGGATTGTGTTTAACCCAGTTTAGGCTGCTCCTTCTTCTTCAAAACCTAATTATGTACCATAAAATTAGACTGCTTATTGCTAGCATTTAATGTTGCTGATATTTAAAATGAATTAGAAAGAAATGCATTCATTTATTCATTAAGCAAGTATTAAATTAATTAAAAGTGACAGTCAAGACTTTTACATTGTTACGAAAATTTCTATTTCAAAGAAATGCTGTTCATATTCATCAAAGAAAAAAGGTATCACAATTATCCAAAAAAGAAATGTTTTAATCATAAGAAATATTAGAATGATTTCTGAAGGATCATGTGACACTGAAGACTGGAGTAATGATGCTGAAAATTCACAATTTATCACAAGAATAAATTACATTTTAAATTATCTTAAAATAGATTAAAATTATTTTAAACTGCAAAAATATTTCAGAATATTGCTGTTTTTGCTGTATTTTTGTGAGGCTAACAAATCTAAATGGCTGAAATGACTCATTGTTTTCTGTAGGAAGCTGCGGCGAGATTATCCTTCCAAGATCCTGATGAATCTCAGCACCTCACTGCTCTTCCTCAACATGGTGTTTCTTCTGGATGGCTGGCTGGCTTCATACGACATTGAGGGATTGTGTGTGACGGTGGCTGTTTTTCTGCACTTTTTTCTTCTCACTTCCTTCACCTGGATGGGCTTAGAGTCCATCCACATGTACATTGCCCTGGTCAAGGTCTTCAACACGTACATCAGGCGATACATCCTCAAGTTTTGCATCGTGGGATGGGGTAAGTTCTACACCAAAGATTTTTTCCTTCGTAAACTTTTGCTTTGTTTGCTAATGTTCACTATAGTTTGAGGTCGCTGTGAGGGAGCGTTGATCATATTAAGCAGTGAGAAGATGTGACTGTGTTTTCAGGTGTCCCTGCTGCAATCGTTGGGATTGTGGTGGCTGTGAGCAAAAATTCTTATGGAAAAAACTATTATGGAAAAACAGAGAATGGACAGGGCACATCAGAATTGTAAGTTTGGCTCAAGAAATTCAAACTGACAGTTTATTCTTGTTTGATGTCTTCTGTGAAAACTGTGACATTCTTGATGAAGAATGAATTTCTTCTGGAGTTGTCTTTTACTTCCTTATTCTGTTGGTTTTCCCGGTCTTTCTTTCTGTAGCTGTTGGATTCGTAGTCCGGTGGTATTCTACGTGACATGCGTGGGCTACTTTTCCATGATCTTCCTGATGAATGTTGCCATGTTCATCGTGGTCATGATCCAGATCTGCGGGCGTAACGGCAAGCGCAGCAACCGAACTCTCCGAGAGGAGATCTTGCGTAACCTGCGAAGTGTGGTCAGCCTGACTTTCTTGCTGGGCATGACCTGGGGCTTTGCTTTTTTTGCCTGGGGTCCGGTCAGCCTGGCCTTCATGTACCTATTCTCCATTTTCAACTCCCTACAGGGTTGGTTTATGTTCCATACACAATTTTCAATATCCTGTACATTTGAAGACCGCATGGAATCACTTGATGCTGAGCATGATATCTTTCACATGTTGACAAGTATCCTATTTATTATACCAAGTGATTTTTACCCTTACGCCAAAATCAGTCATTTACCTAAGATAAAATTTAAATGCATATCATCTGTCCAAAGTGAATTTTGTTGATTTTTATAGCCTTTTAAAACATTTAGAACCCCAAAAATATTTTTGATTTCATGGGCTCCTTACTTTTTTCTTAAATATATTTTAGTTTCATTTGACATTTCTGTACTTTTAAAATGGCTGTTGTAGTATATACACACCTTTTAAAATGTGTATGTTTTTGTATATTATTTACTTTTTTATATTAAAATTCAGTTAAAATTTTCCCAATTTTAACCCTTTTAAAATTTTTAAAGGGTTAAATAAAAGATTTCAAAAAAATTGCCGAAACCCGGGATCGAACCAGGGACCTTTAGATCTTCAGTCTAACGCTCTCCCAACTGAGCTATTTCGGCCTGTAGGGGGTCGAACGCCATAAATGGTTATCATCCGCTAGAGGTCGCTATTAAATGTGAAATATGACAGGCCTGTAGGTTTGTTAAGATTGTGTTTATTATTTTTATCAACAGGATTATTCATATTTGTGTTCCACTGTGCCCTGAAAGAAAATGTACAGAAGCAATGGAGAAGATATTTGTGCTGTGGAAAATTCCGCTTGGCAGATAACTCAGGTAAATAGTTAACCTAAGTAGGCTACAATGATATTTAAAATCATTTTTATTTATTTTTTGTCAGCTATCATATGCCTGAATCCCATACCAAGGGAGATTCATATATTTAATAACAATATATTGGTTAGTTTAACATTGTGCACCTCTCCTGTTGCATCACGGCACACTGCATTTGTGCTTATACTTGTTTCTTTTTAAAAGCATGCAGTATTGCCCAGTGATTCTCATATTTTGTTTTTCATAGGTGTATGGGATATAGCTTCAGCTTGTGCTGTGACTACGTCTTTAGGTTCTGAACTCCTGAGACTTTTGTTGCACTTAGAATGTGTGTTTCAGTAAAGCCCAGCTTTTGAGACTTTCTTTCACAGAATTATTGCTAATAAAAATTTAGGACCAGAGAGAACTTAGTTGGGCTTTACTTCCAGTTAAATCCCATAAAATAAGATGGGAAATTAAAGTGTTTTCTTTTTTTCCCCAAATGCCAGTCCCACACAACTTTCCTTAAGAAAGTTGTCTGATGATGGCATTGCTGTATATTACCTGAATTAACTGTGTTTTCTTGTGCTGTATCTTTATGCATCTGTGAGACAAAAGTTAACTGGAAGTTATAGATAACATTTAACTATATTTTGCAGACTGGAGCAAGACTGCCACCAATAATACCAAGAAAGTGAGCTCTGATAACCTTGGAAAGTCCCTCTCCTCCAGTTCCTTTGGCTCCACTACAGCCAACTGGACGTCTAAAGCCAAAGCCACACTAAACCCCTTTGCAAGGCACAGTAATGCAGGTGAGCATAAACAATCGCCAGTTGGTGTTGCATTAAGATGGTATTTAATTCCTAATATAGGACTTGAAACGTTTTGTTTTCAGTAATATATTGCTAAGATGTGTAATGGTTGACTATTTGCCCTTCATACCTTTTGTTACTTTGTGCTTTACTGTGTTGTATGACTGTACGCCTGGACTCAGTGGTGCTGTGTGTCTGTATTTATGTTTGTGGTATAGATAGTACCCTGCAATAATGCCATGGAGAAACTTCCTGAGGTAAAAGCACGCAAGCCAGCTTGAGTTCACACTGCTTTTCTCTGTTCATGCGATCAGCTTCCCCTGTTGGGATAGACTGAATTCAATCCAGCGGCCCTAGACATAATACCTATAGTCTAACTCACTCCTAACACATAAATGCTTGTTTTTGACCCTCCAAAATAGTCCTTCATATGACATTACCTTTTCAAAAACGTTAGGCATCTGCTGTGATGTTTTATGATGGAATAGTTGCCTGTTGGATTGAATCCGAGTTGTGGAGTGACATTCAAGAACTAGAAAGCACACTGCTGCTGGTTGTCATTGTCATTAGTACAGCAAATAAAGTTGCTAGCACAGTGGTGCAATACAAGGAATCAAATCAATGCTGAAAACAGAATTATAAAGAGGTTATAGATGCCCACCCAGCCTTTCAGTAGACATTGACAAGCTTTAGTGTCTTTTAGGAGTTCTGAATGTCATTTGCACTCTGTTTGACACTAATATTTCTCATGGTGGGCTGTTTTTATTTGTCTTGATTGTTTTGTTCTTCTTTTTTTCTTTTCGGGTGGGAGTGTTAATGTCCCCACATGGAGAAAATACCCAGCTTGCACTGACTGCTGACACTAAAATATATAAAACTTCATCCCCTCAGCAGGATGAGTCTACATGCCAGCCTTGAGGATAGATTATTTGCACTGGCTGTATAGCACTAATAATGCACTTAACATCAGAGATTTAAACACTATAGATTCAATTTTTTACTTTGTTCTGCTCATTACTTTGGCTCAAGTAATTGCGCAGTAGAGTTTATGTCACTGTAAAATATTGAGACGTTTAGTATTTAGGAGGTGTGCAGTTGCTATGTTTGCATACATGCTAAGAAGAATGCTGTGCTGGTTGTCACTGCAATTGCATCAAGTTATTCACTTAGTAAAGTGCACTGTTTTGAGTTACTGTTTGGATTTTTCCTTAATCAGCAATATTTACAATTGACCATTCTTGCTGTTTGATTAAAGGTACACTATGTAGCTTTTGGCCCTCTAGCGGTTAAAAAATAAAACTGCATGTATTTTGCGGATGAACATTGTTTTGGTCGTGCTTTAGCTCTGCGTGACCGTGTGGCTGAATATGGTTAGATATAAACTTGCAATACTGAATTTTTCTTGCAATTGTGAATTTAGTATGAGTTTATATCTCATAATTCTGACTTTTCTCAATATTGTCAGTTTATATCTCTTAATTATGATTTTTCTCAATATTACAAGTTTTTATCTCACAATTCTGACTTTTTCCCTCTGAATTGCATGATATAAAGTTGCAATTGCGAGTTATAAAGTCATAATTAAGAGATATAAACTGACAATATTGAGAAAAGTCAGAATTATAAGATATGAACTCATACTAAATTCACAATAGCAAGAAAAATTCAGTATTGCAAGTTTATATCTCCCAATTCTGACTTTATAACTTGCAATTGAAAAGTTGCAGTGACGAGTGAATTATAAAATGACTCACAAACAACTATCACAAAACATGAAAACAGTCGTGGATCATCAGGTCATGACAGGACAGTTAAGTTGACAGTTGGGCATTTTTTTTACTAAATTCAGTCATTTTGTCTTGTTCAGGACAGAACTAAATAAAAATAACAATTTTTATGATCCTCTTAAAAGTATTAAAATGTTGATGAAACTTAACTCCGCTTTTTCAGACTGTCAGAGTCAGAGAATCACCAATTGCTGTTTTAATGACATTAAAATTCAAAGTAATCACTTTGGTAATCTAAAATACTTTTCAGATGTAACTGTAATCTGATTACCACCCTTTTAAAATGTAACTGTAATGAAATACAGTTACTCAAATTTTGTATTTTAAATACGTAACTAAGTTACTTGTATTTCATTACTCCCCAACCCTGTAGACACGGTACTACCCTGAAAATAAATTCCAGCACAGCGCTACAACAACCATGATGAAAAGACCCTTTACAATAGATAACACTGTTGGAGAGCTACATATGGAAATGTATCAGTTGATTAAAATATCTTACTTACCTGTTGCGTAATAAAAGCATTTCAAATCCGTCAGTTCTCGTCATCTCCGAAAAGCCAAGCCAATGTTGTCGTTTGGCGTGCTCCATATCAACGTTTGCCGCTCGTCGTGATAACTAACCTACGCCACTCCCACACCATACACACACCGAAGAAGCCGGAGCAACTTTTCTCTATTTCAGGATTTGACGAGACACGCGCGGGCTTCTCGTGAAAACCATCCCATCAGGTCTAAAATATAAACACTTAAAATAGGCTTACCATAGTGAATCAGGGTAAAACAAAACCCTGTTTAAGAAGAAGGATTTATAATTAAATCTTTGTTAAATGTACACTGTAAAGCGTCCTTGAGCCCTGGAAAGGCGTTATATAAATAAAACTTATTATTATTATTATTATATATATTGACTCATTATTTAAATTTTATTAATTTTTTAACAAAAAAAAGTTACATTGTGTACCTTTAAAGTGTATTAAATAATAACATGTGTATTTCTAATTTTCCAAATTTCTAATTTTCACTTTTTGCTATTATATTTTTGTGTCTTCTAGCAAAGTAAAAATCCCATCAAGTGAAGGAAGGACTAGTTCTAGTTGTAAAGACCAATTACAACACACATTATGACCCTGTGTTAATTTGAATACAGATTTATTTGACTGATTGTTGTTGCTTTTTTGTTTGTTTGTCCATTATATGTGAATTCATTGTGAAATAATCAATGCTATAATTTTGAATATTATAATTAGCTGTCTAAATGACCTCATCATCATCAAATAATGACTTTTCTAGCATAGCACATAGGAGCATACCATGTTCTGGCTGAAGTGTTAAAACTGTGCTATTCTGTATTTAGTCCTGTGTGTCAATACTGGAGCCCCAACTGCCCCCATAATAGGACAATTTGTTGCATTATAAAAAGGAATCTTTGCACAGGAAAACGTGATCTGGCAAAAGCGCTACAGAAGGGGACTGAAGGTGCATGTGTGTATTGGAATGTTTTTGCCCAAGAATGCACAAAGGCATGGAAAATCAACAGAATGGCATGGACAATTAATGACTCACCCATTTTAATGACCTTTAGTTGAATGAATTTGAAACTAATATGATCAAACTGTCAAAGTATTGACAACACCGACTGCTTTCTTTTGAATCCACCAACATGTTGGAAAATATTTTGCATTGGGTGCAAACGAGTGTATGGATTCTTTGGCTCACTAATTGCAACTATTATAAAAAAATATATTCACACAGTCCTTCAATCAACCATTTTGGCATATTTGCAGGTAAAAGTTTCTCCAATCAGAGCAGTCCCAAATGCAGCCCTTCCGACGGAGAGGCTTCCTCGTCCATCCTCCCCGTTCACCAGGTCTTGGACAAGGTAAAGGGCTACTGCTCCGTACGCTCGGACAACTTCTACAAAAACATCATCATGTCAGACAGCTTTAGCAATAGCACTAAATTCTAGGGAGGGGAGGCTGAGACGGAGCCCTCCTGTGTCCCAGACTTACCTTGTGCGGAAAGGCGGGATCATGTTTATACGCTACAGTACATATTGAGTTAACCCTCCCCGACTGGAGTAGAGAAACACATAACCCTGTAGAGAGGGCAAGCTATGAAAGTGTGGATTTTACATACTGTGATATTCAGCTTATACTGACTATGTGATCTGTAAATAATCATAATATATTTTACTATTTGTGCTTTTTCTAATTTCTGTTTTGCATACTTTCTTTTTTTGCACATTACTTTGTTTTCCTGTATATATAAATACTTAAATGCTTGCCGCAGCAGAAAAATGGGACCATTTCGCAACCAAAGACTGACAGACTTGAGGAGTTCTCAGTTCCTCCGTTCAGGACTGAAAGAACACGAATGGTTGGAGCTTGAATTTTCACGCTTGTGAATTTTGCCTTTCCGTGAGCAGATAAAGTACATTTTCACTGTAAATTAGTGAACCTTTAATACCTTTATTTTGTCATTATTTAAATGCTCTCTATTTCAGTCTTCACATGATCTACTACTGATTAACATGTTACAGAAAATGTTGTTGTTGTTTTTACAGTGTGAACATTGTTCACTTGTTTCAGTGCATACAGTTACATAAAACTGCTCTAACAGAAGGGCAGGACGCCGAGATCAGTCTTCTGCTATTCGACAGCGGAATGGAAAACAACAACTACACACCAAATCTAACATGTTCAGATCTTCCTATTGCTGTAGTTTAATGACGTTGTTGTTTTGACTTGGTATTTATTTTAAACGCTTTTAAGAGATTTCTATGCTTCCGTGAAGAAAATGTCAGCTGCAGGAAACGCTTACCGAGGGCTGTTCAGTTTGCTCTGGTCATCAGTGTAGATCATTAGCTATGGTTATGGATGCTTTATGAAAATGTGACATCTTGCATATTAAATGCACTTAAACCAGATCTTGTCGGCCTTATTTTGTTTGAACAGTATCAATTTTCTGCTTATGTTGAAAAGCCTGAAATATTAGACTTTCTGGTTTTTATGTCGGTACTTTTAGCTATGCAATTGTACGGAGCACCGCAAATGACATCCGGAAAATGTGGCCACAAATTAAGAATTTCTTTCCGCAAATTTTAATTCCTGGCCGAGTTAAATTCTCTCTTTCGTTTTAGGAAATTGTGGCACAGTAGCAACACATTTCTTCGTTTAAAATTACTCCAACGTGACAGAATTAACCTAAAAAAAGGAATAAATGAATCAGGTGGGTTTGCCCACCCAATCAGGAGCTTGGCCCATGCAAAATAATGACAGACTACAAAACTGGTGCGATGATCAATTACGATTTTTGGGGAGATGGTGCTTTGTGCTCGGTATTTTATGACTGTAGGTTATTGTCAATGTACAACGGAACAGCTTTACGGTTGCTAACCTGCCCGTCAAATGCGAGAGCATGCGTTTAGCACAGTCAGTTGCTAAAAAGCTGCTTAAATGTATTTACATGCAGTATATACAGAAAATGCAAAAAGATTAGGACATTTTTTGTTTCACCTTTATGCACAAATTCAGGTTAATTGTTAAAGAGCAGGGCTGGGTATTTCACTACAGATTACAAAATACATGCTTTAAAAAGTCATTTGTAACGTATTTTGTTACATTACTCAAGTTTAGTAACTTAATCTAAATACTTTAGAATACTTTGGAATACTAATAAGTGTGGAACAAACACAAAAAAGGTCATTGCAAGTTTTTATCTCACAATTCTCAGAATTGCGTGATATAAAGTTGCAATTGTGAGTTATAAAGTCAAAATTATGAGATATAAACTCACAATATTGAGAAAAGTCAGAATTATGAGATATAAACTCACATATTAAATTCACAATTGCAAGAAAAAAAGTCAGTATTGCAAGTTCATATCTCCCAATTCTGACTTTATAACTTGCAATTGTGAGTTTAAATCTCGCAATTCTGAGAAAAAGAAGTCAGAATTGTGAAATGCAAACTCACAACTGTGAGAGGAAAAAACAAATTGTAAGAAAAAGTTGACGAGTGAATTATAAAATGACTCACAAACAACTATCACAAAACATGAAAACAGTCGCAGATCATCCAGGTCATGACAGGACAGTTGAGCAATTTTTTTTTTTTTTATAAATTCAGTGATTTTGTCTTGTTCAGGACAGTACTAAATAAAAATAACAAAAAATTTTATGATCCCTCTTAAAAGTATTAAAATGTTGATGAAACTTAACTCCGCTTTTTCAGACTGTCAGAGTCAGAGAATCACCAATCGCTGTTTAAATGACATTAAAATTCAAAGTAATCACTTTGGTAATCTAAAACACTTTTCAGATGTAACTGTAATCTGATTACCACCCATTTAAAATGTAACTCTAATGAAATACAGTTACTCAAATTTTGTATTTTAAATACGTAACTAAGTTACTCTTCAACCCTGTTAAAGAGATTGATTTAACATTGTTGGAGGTTAATGTGACATCCAAAGTCCCTTTCAAGGAAAGTCTGTTCTCGGGCTCAGCAGCCATACTTGCAAGCTATTTCAGGCAAGTCCTATCTACTAGAATGTGGGAATCCTCAAAAACTGCTTGCCGAACTCCCAATAAAATGACATATTTCAAATCTGTCCTAGAAATGCTGTTAATCATCAGTGTCTCGCTCACTTTTAATCATTTGTTGGGTTTTGTCAGGGTGTTTCCCAGAACCTAACAATGTGGTTAGTGGCTGGCTCAATGCGCCTGACTGTAACAGGGGGACAGGAATAGAGAGTGTTTGTTCCTTTGTCCCGGTAGTAAATGAGAGCACCACAAATTCCTTCCAGAAGTTTCTTGTGAAAGCCTTCCTGTGAGGTAAACCAGCATTCCTGATGATGCCAAAAATGAATGGAGATAAACAGCCGGCCTTATATAAAGATTCAGGCACTACTAGGCTATTCACCTTAACTACATGGTCGATCCTTCAGTATGCGCTCACTAGAGCAACCGACAATATTGGTTTAAACCAGAAAGGCTTTACACATCACCTCATGGAAAACAACAACAGCAACAGCAGCAGAAAAAGAAAGAGCGAGTGCAGTTACTCAGAAAATTGCTAGCCTCTAGCACAGTGGAAACATTTAGCATTGCCATTACCCTCTCCCATGATGAGACTTCTGTTTGATCTCCGGGCACGGTGACAGCTTTATCGGTTTCTCTCACACTATACCTCTCTGAAGTTATTTTCTGCTTAACTGTAACTGTCTTCCACTTTTCCTGTACACATTTAACCTCACTTTCAGTGCAGGTACAGTAAGTTTGTAAGCAGTTTTTCTGCCATTGAGAGTTTAAAATGAAACTAAAATGATACACTGCAGCCGTATTCCATCAAGAGAGATGGTCTGTGTGAACAATTTCACCAGTGGCTAGGTTTTAGATTTTTATTATTACCCTTTTCACATTACAATAAATATTCAGCTCATTCATTAAATTAGAAATTGATTGCAAAATCTACTGTATGTCCAATGATAAATGTAATTCTAGTTCTGTGCATTGGCGTGTGTTATTATTTGTATCATTGTCTTAACTCATAAGAATGATCTTTACCCAAGGCCAACTAATATGTTTAATATTAAACATAAAATGCCCACAAACCACCGTGTCCTTAATAAATAGTCACATGTATTCACTATGAGGAAACAAAATTAGAAACATCAAATGATATATATTACACATCAATTAGAAGCAATCCGGTTTTAACAGTATTCTGCCAAATACTGACAGTTAGATTATATGTCACTGCTATTTGCTTCATATACTGTCACTATTGAGATGGTAGCACTTCATGACAAGCCCTATAGAAATGGTGTCCAATGCTGTACTTTGTAAACCATTCCCAGCACACACGTTCAGACATACGGCCAGGCTTGCTGCCCAAATAGTAATAATATACATTAAGTTACTATGTAGCTTTTTTTCATCCCTCTCAGGTTTGTATTGGATTGTGTCTCCTCTGTCTCTGCGGGACTCTAGACTTGTATCGTTCTTTGTAGTTTCTGGGATGGGAACTTTTGACTGAGGCATTTTCATATCTGAAAAAGATACCAAGTTGGGCATCAGTAAAAATACAATGCGACTGAGTGAATTGAATAATAACGGCACTCACTCTTGCTGGAGATCCGAGTGAGAGCAAAACCGCACACATTTTGTGTCTCTCCTGTGTGCGCAATGGCATCGTTCCCCATCTCGTCTTAGACGCACTTGTTGTGAACCTACACCATAGGGAATGACCTGACTGAAAGAGAACATTTTATAGTGCTTTTAACATGATTTTTTAATTAAACGCAATAATCATTGAATAATAAACTCGTAACAGCAATATAAACAGTTCAAACATATCAATATTTAACATGAATTTTTAATTAAATGAATAATAAACAGCAATATAAACATTTCAAACATAAATTTGCCTCTAATTGGGTGCATTGATATAATTAAAATCATAAATGGCTGAACAGAAATTGAAGAGAAAATCCTGATTTTTGTTAAAAGGTGGAGCTGCACTTGTAAGTTGATTCATTGGTTGATTTTAGACATTCTGTTGACTATGATTAATGTTACACCTACATGTCAACTAACTCTCAGTAGAATATTAGTAGAGTAGAAGTAGACTGTCTACTTACTATCTGCTACCAACAGACAAAGTAACTTTGCAAATACATGTCAACTTATTCTACTAAACCTTGCCCCAGTCTACTAATACTCTAATAATGCAACACTACTCACCTGTACAATCAACGTAATGTGTAATGTGACCCTCAAAATAAAGTGTAACTTCATTTGATCCTGTTCAGTGTGTTTACTCATTGTTTTTGATTTGATTTGTTTTTAGCATGCACTGAAACGAAAACCTTGCACTTCTTTGAACTTTCAATTCGACCAGGTGTTTGGATTCCTGTTTGGTTTTGGCTATAAAAGACTTCACTCTTGTTTCACTTCCCAAGAGCCAGACCCTCAATCTATGGTTTCTAGGTTGTTTTTCACCAAAGGCAGTCTGCCTGTCCTCAGGTCTCCATGCGTGGGCCACATTAATGAGACCACACACTTAAATGCAACCAGACACGTGCTTTTAGCGTGTACAGGTTACCAGCATCGGCCCCCCCACAGATTTCAACCTCCACTTCTCTCTCTTTTTTTTGTTTTGCTCAAAGAGATCTCTATAGGAACACAGACTTAGATAAATCAATGCTTGTGTGATGTACCTGGGCGTATCGACCCAGACGATTCCTATGTGGCAAAAGTACACACATTCTTTGTCCTTCAGGTTTTCACAGGAGCAGCGTCTCTCGCGGTGGTGAGTTTCCGGAGTAGCGTTCACAGATGGACTTCTGTTTCCATGAGACCCTGGGACTGAAAGAAATACAAAGTTTACACAACAGGTAACAAAAGAAACTATCAAAATCAGACTTCAGTTTCAAATAAATTCTGTTCTTTTGAAATTTATTTTCGGTTTCTATAAAATATATTAAGAAGCACAGCTGTTTTTAACATTGATAATAATAAGAAATGTTTCTTGAGCAACAAATCAGCACAAAGTATATTTAAAATATATTCATATTAAAATATCTATTCACAATATTACTGTTTTTATGGAGGCCTGTTTCTGCCACTGAAAAAAATAGAAAGAAGTTATTGCGAATTTTTATCTTTTTAAATGTTCGCTCAGAATTGCGAGATATAAAGTCAGAATTGCAAGATAAAAAGTCAGAATTGCAAGATAAAAAGTCAGAATTGTGAGATATAAAGTCAGAACTGCGAGATATAAAGTCAGACTTTTTTTATATCTCGCAAAAAAAGATTTTTGCGACTTTTTATCTCACAATTCTGACTTTTTTTTACAGAATTGCGAGTTATAAAGTCAGAATTGTGAGATAAAAAGTCGCAAAAATCTTCTTTTTTTTCAGTGGCGTGAACGGGATTCGATAGTTTTTACTGTGTTTTTATAAAATAATAATCTTGAGTAAAAAAAAACAAATGTGGTAACTCAAATACAGCCTTCAGAATCTGAATGATGATTTCTAGCAAATATTTTCCTATTTCCCTAAGCGTACATTTTTTTTGTTTTTTTGCTTTTGTGCATTACACCTGAGACAAAACCTCAAAAGTTGTCAAAATATTAGTCAGATCTTCGCTTGACTATGTAAGACATAACATATCTAAGTTCTTGCTGCTGTCTAAACATTTCAACAATGTTGTGTCTTCGAGGTCCTCTTTGTTTCAGGCCATTAATCCCGAGGATTCTCATACAGATCCAGTTTTCATATCACTATGATCTAATAGGTTATCAGTTCAGAAGTGAGTTGCAATGCAATCGCAGCAAAAAATAATAAAATCATACGCTATATGAAGGAAATCTAAAAACAAAATGGCTTCGGCTGCATGAGCTTCATTAAAGTTGAGAGAAATAAAAAGCCAAGTGGCCCATGTTTAAAGAAGACAGCAAATACGAATCTGTGGCCAACCACATTTTATGGATTTCAGCAGGATTCCAGCAGCGCATGTAGATGGTACAAAGCAAACCACCACTACAGCTTCCGATGGTTGGGTTTTTAAAAGGTGAATCAAAAACAGATTGTTCATCTGCAACATGTTAACTCTTTAACAGAAAAACGAATTTCAAAGTGCATACAAAAGATCAAATATGATGGTATTTAAATGACGCACCAAGATACCTTGGTACTTGTTGGAAAAGTTAGAGGATAAATCCCTTAATCAGGTAAGATAGGAACAGCAGGAAATCTCGCTCTCTTGAAGGCTCAGCAGTGGTGAGTTTTGTTCCGAGTTTTGTTCAGGATATTTGGAAGAGGGGTTTTTGTTGGACCCCAGTAACCGGAATGACTTCTAAGGTGCTCAATCAAGCAAACAGAGCCTGAGGCTTTAAGGCCTTATAGAAACGGATGAAATTGCATGCCCCGGTCTTGTGGAAAGTGATCTGGGAGTGATCACAGTAATCCATCATTATCACAAAGCAGTGGGGGTCTAACTATATAAGTTTGATGTGGAATACACAACAAATGGTGTGACTTTTGTTTTGATGCTGGAAATCAGTTGTCATCCATGTCCTCAAGGCATCGGTTGAGGTTTCCCAGTGAACCGTTGGGCATGGTTTTCATATATCAGGTAAGGATAATGAATCACAACAAGTAGCTCAGATTTAGAGCTTGGAATTTATTAAAAATCCATCGGAATGTCGGCTTAAAATGCCTCACATGCTTCACATTCCACTGCCTTCGTGGCATCCTACCGTAAATCATGAGAAAGACAATCAGGAAACGTTCATCCCTGTAATATTTATTCAGATTAGGCATTTCTAACTCGATACCGGTATGAGACTGTGTGAAACCTACGGCAAAGCTCTGTACTCCTCAGCACAGTTTATTTTCCCAAGAAAAATTTAATTTTGTGACCCGTGCCCTGAAGAGGGAGAGGACTGCCAAGGTGGATCAGCGCAGAATTGTAAAGTACAGGCAAGGGATTACTTAAATCCAGAACCACCAACTTTAAACCAGACCATCCCACATAAGAAGAAGCAGTAATTGGTTTTCTGTTGTTAGCATTAAGATATAAGCAATAAATCTTTTCTAATCTCAAATAGTTTGACTGCTGTTATTAAAATGAAAAGCTGTGATAATTTCTGCCCTGAGGCCTTGAAACTCAAAACGTCGGAGGAACATGGTACTGTAGTTCCACAAATTAACCGCAATAATATCCTTTATCCTAGTCTAATATCCTAGAGTTTAACTCTGCGTACATTCAGTGCTGAAACTAAAGAGCACAACAATAAACTTGGTTATGGAAAAGAAATGTGAGCCAGCCTACAACCATGTTAATTGATTCAAGAAAATGTCCCTTCTAAAACAAAAATTATTACAGTCAAAATGACTGAAATGTATCATGTTTACAGAGACAACTTGCACTGGCTATGAACTGTACATGCTATTAAAATGAAACCTACCCACAGAGCAAAAGCCTTATTTCCTGCAGCTAAACCATTCTGAGGCGACCGTCTCTGCTTTTGCTCCACCATGAGGGAAGTTACATGTTCTGTGGTCCACAGAAGTGGTAGGAGATGGCCTACACATGGAGAGTTTACACCCTTACATGCTCAAACCAGACGGATTAAGAAGCATTTTACGCCACATTTAACCCTAATTCGCCAGTTCAGTCTTCTTTTGAATGACTGACTGCATATTGTGACTGGTGTTATAAAAGCAAAGACATTTGATACCAGAAATCTACATTGGTAGCCGACTGTAAGACATTGTGAGTTAATTACAGAGAGAAAATTCCAACTGTTGTTCCAAATCTGTCTTATATTTCAGTAGATATTTTGAAGAATGTTGGTAACCAAACCATTTCTCAAAATATCTCCTATGTTCAAAATTCAGTTTTGCAATGACATGAAGATCACTTCATAATTTTCATTTTTAACCTTTTTTCTTTAAGCAACAGCAACCCCTTCAAATTACAAGAAATGTGCTAAACAAATCTTTTTAGTTTTAAAATCTGATGTGAAAATACACTCCCAAGTGCAAAGAACAAGAGAGAATCTGATAATGCAGTTTTTACAGCAGAAGAAACTTTAAATTGATATTTTTCAGATATAATATCCACATAGTTGTTCAAGATTTGAACAGAAAGCCAGAATTATATTTATATATATATATAGAAGAAAGATGATAGCCATTTACCTTGTTCCAATATGAAAACAACCGCACTTATAACAAATAAGAAGGAAAAATCCATGATGCACAGTACTTTAATTGGCAAGCCTGTCTCCTGGATGTCTATCCACACTCACAGAGCAAAGTTGTGTGGAGAGAGAGAGCAGGTTGTGGAGTTTCTCCTGCCACTCTCTCGACACCTCCAGCCTACCACACCCTCCTCCCCCCATCTCCGTCTTTGGATCAGCCTGCCAAGTTGTTCTTCCCAATGCTGGGGACAGGTGTTTGACGAGACGCATTGTATGTGAGTGTCAGTGGGAGAGGGAGAAAGGGAGAGCTTGTTCTCTTTCTTTGGAGATGCTCTAACTCCTATGGAAGCGCTTGTGTGTGAAGGTCTCATCAAGTGCTTCCAATATGGTCAGAGGTATGGATGAATTTGGGGAGCTGGCATCTCATGGGAATTTTTTAGTACTTTTGTCCTGATGCTGTTAATGGAGGTTTGAAGAACAAAGCGAAGCCTGGAAAGGAAACCCAAATTTTTCAAAGTGGAAAGCCTAGACAGACCAGGTTTTTTTTCCCCCCAAACCAAGGGAAGCCCATTGTGGTAAACCTCCATCTTAATTAAAACAATAAAAAGCCAATTGAAACATCTCAATATAAGCATCTGCGTGCCAGACTCTATTAACTGTGGAGGGTTCCTCTAACTGGATAAACATTTTCTGCACTTCAAAAACAGTTCTTGCTCTCATTTTAATCATCTCGAACTTTGTGAAAATTCATATAACAAGAGCTCCACCGTCCAAACTAGCTAAGAGATATGAACTGTGGCGTGAAAGTTGTTGAGAATGGTCCTCAATGGGGCCTGTCATTTAATCACAGCGGGGGCGAACTGATGTATTCTATGCAGTGCCACAGGGGTTATTTTTTCCCACCCGTAGTTCTATTTAGCTCACTTTTTGACTTCTCATTAGTCCAGATTAGGCTTAGTTTTGCATTCAGGAGAGATAATTAAAGGCTGGGCACAACACAAAACAACATATTTGGTCACAGAGCCCCTGGCTACAGCAATTAGATCTGTGAGGTGAGGTGCTGTGGAGAAGGAAGGAGAACTTCAGAGCTCCAAACGGCTTCTTCCTGCAGCTGTGGGAGAGACTTAATGAACAGTTTGACCGACTGTCTGAAAATGCTCATGCTCCTGAATTGAACTGTGAACTATGGGACACTGTGCAACTGTAAACAAGTTAAACTGTTTTTTTTTTTTATGTGATTCTAACTTTCTTTGTTCTTTTATTGAAGACTTGAAGACTTTTATTGAAGACCAATCTTTGTTGCTGCATGGCATTTCATATCCCATTATGTCAGCGCTTTATGTTTTTATTTGATACAAGATAGTTTTGTCTTTCGTAACTGTGTACATGTGCTGAACAAGTGTTTATTAATGTAATAAATAGGGCTAACTGCTCCAAGTATCAAATGAAAATACAAAGGCATGCGGAACCGCTCACTAAATCAATCAGTAAATCAATAACTTTTGTGTTTTCACAGAACACTGACCTCTATACAAGACGAAAGCTTCGTAAGCGCCGAGCTATAGCCTAAAATGAAGCAATCTGTTCATGATTATCCATCCTGGAACCAGCAAATACATTAAAACGAAAATTAAAATATTACTCAGAAAAGACAACGAGACTATTTCTTTCTCCTGAAAACCAATGCACAGATTTTCCTGTCCCCTTCATCTGCTTCATGTGCACAGGTGCTTTTTACACACTCTCCTTCTCTCACTGACCCCCATCTGCACTTCCCCCTTTAAGCCTCTAATATCTGTGAAAAAGATATTAAATAATCTATGTTGCCTGCTACACTGTCATTTCATGAGATGTCTCATGTGTCTTTCTTTATGATGGAGGTGATATTTGCAGTAGATTGTTGTGATGGTTACATGTTTTCTAAAATCAACAATCAACAATAACTCATTTCAAGAGTGTGTGTGCAGTCCTGGTAAACCCTATCTCGTGGGGACAAAACGTCCCCACAAAAAAGGCAATATCTGAAATGCTTGTGGGGACATTTTTTGTTTCCCATGAGGAAAACACCTTTTGTTTTTCAAAAAAATGCATAAAGTAGGTTCAGACAAGAGTATATACAGTATAAAATCATTATGTCTATGGAGAGTCCCCACAAAGATACCAAAATCAAACATGTGTGTGGTCCTGGTAAACACTGTGAGGACCAAATGTCCCAACAAAGATACAGTACAGATACAAAGATACAGGACATTCTTTTTGGTCCCTATAAGGAAAATAGCTTAAATCATACCAAATGATGTTTTGTTTGTTTTTAAATGTCAAAATGCAGAAGTTTTTTTGTGTGATTTGTGTTTGGTTAGGTTGACGGGATGTATGGTTTGTACAGTATAAAAATCATTATGTTTATGGAAAGTCCCCATAAAACGCGGAAACCCAGCGTGTGTGTGGATAGATAATAGTTGTCAGCGTAATCAATAATTCTGGGCATGGATAATGAAGGTGATAACACTTCACACAATCAGATTCGACAAGGGAAAAAAAAGTGCGCTGTAGCTCCACCTAGTGGTTAGATGTGGGAATTAAATGAGATTCAACTACTGGACAATTTCATTTTAAGGCCATTTTTTTAAAGTTAGGTAACGTTAATCAAATGAAGATTAGTAAATTAGCCTTCTTTTACCAATTCGACAATCATGCCTCACCTATTGACCAACACAATGGATAAGAAGTGGTTTTGGCGCGTTTTTCCCCTGTGTATAGAAATAAGGTAAGAGTTTCCCGCCCAAAGTCAGTCAGAGCTTCATTGATTTACATGAACCAGCTGAAAGCCCAGCAGGATCGGTTAATGTCCACATTGTTTAGAATGATTAGAATTTGTGGGCACCTAAATTCAAAATACTACTTTAAAACTCGATTCTTGATTGAGTTTGTGTACATATACAGCTAAAGTGTAGGCCTACATATTTTGAAAAGTAAAAACAGCAGCTTGTTATGCTTTACATTAACTTTATAAAGCATATTGCTTTTGAAAAACAGTAGGCAGCATGCTAGTATGCCAGTATTGCATTACAAAATAAATCCTGAGTTTTTCTGTATTTAGATTTTTATGTGCTGGATTTTTGGATTTTACTTTCATCCAGTTTTAAAATAGCCTATAGAGAGATCTCAGCAAAATGTCTTCTGAAACTTTACATTTGTTTTGAAAGATTCTAATATGACTTTAAGATGAGGTAAGATAAGGTTGTTGTTTTTAGTCAGAACAAACAAAGCATGTTATATTCACAAAAATACATCAGATTGTAAAAGGTCAGGAAGCGCTAATGCTTTCTTCTTTCCAAAGTGAAGCGTAATGTATGAGCGCATGGTAATATTATAAAAAATCCTGCTAACACAAGTCCACCACATCCTGTCTCATATTCAAGCGCTGGGCTTGGACACACATACTCAGGGAAATTAAATGTGACTTATTACCGATTATCCCAGCAGGAAACCAGGGAGCCGGATGCATCAATATGAGACACTTTCTTACTAAAAAACATACTTTTTACCTTTGATTACAGAATGACGGCTGACTGTTCCCCATGGGCCTGTTGGGTGACTGTTACAGACAGCTAATGGAGCAGAGGTGACTTTATTGCTGCAGAGAGGTTGTCAGCCATCAATTTGATCTCAGGTAGCATGAGAGCTTGTCAGGAACACATTTTGTCCTCTGCTTTACACTAAGAACTGCTACATCTTTCTGTGATTTAAATATTTTGTTTTACGTTTAACCAAACCTCATGATTTCAGAAATTAAAAGTTAATAATTTCTTTAAAAAAAACAAAAAATAAGAAGAAGATTCTTTTATAATTTACTCAACCAAAAGACTGACTTGCCTTTGGCCCGAGACGCTGGAATAGCCTTCGGATAGCCAATGGACCCTACAGAAGATAAGCGGTTTAGAGAATGGATTGGATAGATATGAATGAGTTTCTTTCATAGATCACAAATAGAGATTTTAGTTACTCTTCTTTTTTTGTACAATAAAAGTGAATGATAATCCGAGGATGTTAAGCTCAGAGAATGGCAAACAACACCATAACATTAGTCCATAGTAATTTTGCAATATCTTCTAAAGTCATACGATAACCTTGACCCCTATTCACTGTATGAAAAAATACAGCATAAACATTCTGCGAAATGATGACAGACTTTCCATTTGTAGTTGAATTATTCCTTTACGATGACCCCCCTCATTTTGTGGAACCATCATTGCATTGGCAAAATGTCTTGTATTTAGGGAACTATACACCCTGTAAAAAACATTTTTCTCCACAATTGCTGGAGAAAATTTCGTGTTTAAATCAACATATTTGCTGTTTCTTTGAAATTATTGGTGACATGTACAAGAAATTTCTGAAAATTGATTCAAAGTCATTTTTTAGTGTATTGCAAAATGATGTGCAAAAATACGAATGTACCCTCCGGCACTAATGCTGCCGACGAGTTTATGGATGCTTTTATTTGTCACATGTGGCGATCTGTACATTAGCATTTTAATTGTTCTGATAAATCCAAGAACCACTTATGGAGCGTAAGAATTAGATAAGACAACAAAACTAATTAAAGGTTAAGCAAATGATAATTATGTTATTTTTGTGCCAAAACACAGTAATTACACAACCAGAAAAACACACGTTGGTCAAACGCGACTTGAAATACCGTAAAGATTTTGAGGCTATATTTAGATAATTGGGCTCAGGCAAAGGTCTTTAAGAGTTATTGGGCAATTTCTCCGAGGCAAACATTGAAAGTAATGGTTAGAAATGCACATTTTTTTCTGAAGACTCACCTCTGTAGATTTGTGTGTGTGTGTGTGTGTGTGTTGCTTCTTTTTTTTTTAAAATCATTTTATACATACTAAAATCTTTGGCACATTAGATGAAAAAAAATCTCAATTATTACAATATATATCTAAAAAGAATATTTGAAATTACGTTTGAATTTTTCCTACTGGTAAACAACCCTGTTGTGAAGTTATATAGAACTTTACTATAAGAACACATAGTACTAAATATGTAAACAACATGCAAAATATTCAGTACTGTGTGTACCGTGAGCGCAATTGGCAGTTTGCTATTTACGAGACCGTCAGTGTACGGCAAGATGACGACAAAGCGTTCTAAATATAATGGACTGTCAGAGGGTGGGCAGCCCTACAGTGCTCAACTGGATCAAAATGCGTCAGCTCCACAAGAACAGTATTCTGTGTCTGCCATGGCTTACTGGGTTTGCCTTGGCTGAAGGCAGCCTGAGAGCCACTTAATAACAGTGAAGAACAGATTTTCCACCATATGCCATGCAGGTCTTGCTGGGCTTGCATCTAGCCCTTCTATTCTACTGCCCGCCTGCTTGTCTGATCACTTCCTCCCTGCCACTGTACATTATACATCTCTATTGCACTCGGGTGTGGAATCGTATGTCTATAATGTGCAAGATATGATCAAAGTCGAACTTCCAGGAGAAGATTAAGCACAGCTAAACATCCTCTCCTGGCTCCTGCCCTGCAAAAACATGACGCCTTTGAGGCTGTAGGTGGAGTGATTTAGAGTTCTGCATTAATGGAAAGGTTCTCCTGCTTTTGGCCCGTCTCCTTGGCCTTAGTCTATGGATGGAAAGTAACCTCTCTGTATGTACCTGCACGCCTCCAGCTTTTCCACAAGCCACCAAAGCAAAACTGATGTTGTTCTTTCCCCAAGTGTTTCCAAATGAATCACTTTTAAAGGCGATCACAGTTTAAACTCCTCTGACTAGAACGCGTCCTTCCGCCTGATGTTTGTATTATACATTTTTACTTTACTTTCGAGACTGGCACACTTCATACACCATTTAGAATTGGTGATCGTAGATGGTGAAAATATTCGTATGCTTATGCCATAGCTCCATAGAGATAAATAAAATGGTTGGGAATGTGTTGAAAACTACGAATAAACCAGTAATGTTTTGCAGCGTATACCAGTATTTTCCTTTTTTTTTTTTTTTTTTTGTATGATTAGTAGTGGTTCGACGGTTCTCAAAACTCACGGTTCAGATCATATCACGTGTTTGATTGATGGATCGGATCATTTTTCAGATCAGCAATAGAAAATTGTAACTTTGCTTTCCATTTAACCCTTGTGTTATGTTGCGGGTCAATTTGACCCGTTTAGATATTCTAGTTGTTGGAAATACTGGTTTTTTTCTTGATATTTTGTGACTTTTTCTCATTTATCATCATGAACACGCATGCAAAGTTTCAACATGCTGGTGTTTTTTGACATTTTTTGACAAACAAAATTACTGTTACGTTCGTGATGTTCGCCGGGTCAATTTGACCCGCATATTTTAACGCTCTAAGGCAACTGTACTGACCCAAAATAATAACATTTCTTGGTTATATTTTGTTATTTTATTTTTTTACTACCTTATGAAGCTTAAAAATGAGGTTTTCCACACTTATTTCAATACAGAAAAATGTTTTAACCAGCAGCATGTGTGTGAAGTTCATATCCAGAAAACACACACTTGCTCATCATGTCAGAAGAAACTTGACTTTATGAAATGAGTTTACAAAACAGCCAACTTAGGAAAAGTAAATATTTTCATTATACAGCTACATTTAATTGTTCAGTTATGATGTTCTAAGAAAAAAAAAAGTTAAAAAAAGTATTTATTGTATTTAAAAATGTACTGATTATTTTCAAATTTTGTCAAAACAAATCAGTTCTAAAAAAGGGTTAAAAAACATTTTCATTAAATCATATCTTCAGATATATATTTTTCGTAATATTTGATAAATGTTGATATTAAAAGTTTACAGTTTGTTCCTGAATCTTTGTTGTTTTTCATAGTGTGATTTTTGAGGAATTGTATTGAATCCAATTAGGGTCAATTTGACCCGCTCCATAACGAGTGTACGCAGAAATCCAACAGCGCATAAGGTTAACACTTAAAGCACACTTTAAGTACTTTGATATCACAGCAAAAACTACTAGCCTTAAGTTCAAACAGTAAAGGCGATTGAACAGAAATAAGATCAAATACACTAATTACAAGCATAGATAAATATGAGATTACAAAATTAGGGTTAGGGTTAGGGTTAGGGTTACAGATGTAATAATTAGGCCTAAAAGTAGTATAACCCTATATGTGTTCACTGTATAAATTAAATATAGATTAATATTTGTTAAAGCTGTGTTTATTGTTTGATTAACAGCATTAATGACTTAGACAGCAGCAGGTATTTATAGGTTACTGTCACTTTAAGACTGAATGCACAGATCCAATATACCGATACACATCCAATTTCTTTCTCAACTGTTTATGTTCACTTAAGACATTACTGATTGTGTTTATGAGAATACCAATTCGCTATCTGAATTTTGAAGTGCGCACAGATAACGACGCACGAGTACTGAATTGACGGTGAAATTTAGCAATTAATCTGCGAAACTCATGCTTGCTGAACCGTAGGACCTTGTCCGTACTAGTCAACTACGATCCATTATTAACAGCTGTATCATTTACAGCGTGATGTAATTTTATTTGGAAAAGAAAAAAATCTTAAAATATAGAAGTACATTGCTAAAAAATAAAAATTTCAAAGTAAAATGTGGAATAGGTAACTCGACCGGCAGAAAGCTGCGCCTTGAGGATTGCATTTATGGTGTACAAGCTTTGTGAAATAGAATAGAACCATTTAGAACTTTTCTTAAAAGAACCATTTTTTTTCTTAGTGTGAAGAATATTTCAATAATCAAAAGAACCCTTTGCCATTATAAAGAGCCTTTTGTGCAATGGAAATGTTCCATTAAAGTTGTCTTTTAACCCACCCTGCAGATGCTTTAACATCAGCCATGGTTAATAGCTGACTGTACCATTCAGTGACATATAGTGACTCATGCACTTTGTGACGGTAACATTCCATCAGCTTACTGTCGTAACATAAAACATATGAAACGACACGTGTCAGCACTGAGGCGATTAGTTAGCACAGCAAGAAAATCTCTGAGCGAGTATTCTCCCATGATAAGAGGGGGAAAATTATTGCCTGTAAATTGATTTTGGAAAGTTTTACAGAAGCCCTTCAGCGCGAGAGATCGCTGGAGGGAACAGGCCGTAAACAGTGCTATAAGTCTGACTTTGAGACCGTCGCTGTCTCCTTTACATCTGGTTCTTATTTTGGCTCAGAAGTTCCCTCCAAGTATATGTCTGTCCCTGATACAAACAGGCCCAGACAAACAAGGACAGTATAGTGAACCACATCACCTAACAATTCACTCCTTTAGTGCTTACTTACGTCTTACCCGTATGCCTTAATGAACACTGATAGCAAACTTAGGGTGAATTCAGGTTTATTGGGACACTTTTTTCAAGTAATCTCTATGGCAAAAAGTGTCCCAATCAACCTGAATTCACCCTACTATTGACATAAGTAGCCTGTGTGCACTTTATCACTCAGATATTTCATAGACTACCTTGATTTATAATTCAGGCCAGTATAGTGGGTAAAAATGTTTTTTAAGGCCAAGAAAGAAATAAATAATTATCATTTGCCCCTGTGCAAAACCCCGCCCCCTTTAGTTACTGTTGCTATGTCGGACAAGCCATGCGCTCTCATGCCACACATCATGTTCTCACAGTGAAAAATACATTGCGGAGTGAAGAGGACACTGAAAACATTTCATATTTAATATATTGTAATTTTTTAAAGAAGTTTAAACAATAAATAGCGAATAAATAAACATGAATGAACATCAGAAGGAATGTTGTTTCAAGAGCGGAAAGACGTGAGAATGCACAATTTTTCAAGTTCAAGTTCACCAACGTTAATCTACTAACTCCCCTGACTGCTTTGTCGGATAAAATGGCGGATTCGGGGTTATGATTGGTCAGATCGCCTGTCAATCAAACTGCTGGCAAAGGGTCAATTGAATTGCTTATTTTCGACCCTGTTGTTAATTTTTAAATGTATATTATTATTTTTAAATGTATCATTTTAATTTATATGTTGTACTGCACCAACATAGAAGGTCCCCTGTTCAATTTACAGCACTTGTTTAAGAAAGAATCACCATTCAAAAGTGTGGCGTCGGTAAGATTTTTAAATGTTACATTTTTTAAAAATTCTCACTTTGTTGTATTTATTGATCTAAAATATGGTAATATTGTGAAATATTATTCAAATTTAAAGTAACCGTTTTGCATGTGAATATTTTATAAAATGTAATTTATTCCTGTGATCAAAGCTGAATTTTCAGCATCATTACTCCAGTCTCCAGTGTCACATGATCCTTCAGAAATCATTCTCATATGCTGATTTCTAATTAACAATGTTGTGGAATGCCCCCCCCCCCCCTGAAATTCAAACTTCAAAAGAACAGCATTTTTTTTTTATTAAATATAACATTATAAATGTCTTCGTCATTTTTGATCAAATTAATGTCTATGTTGACTAAGCATTGCTTTCTTAAAAAAAATATTCTTAATGACCCCAGACTTTTGAACAGTAAAGTAAAACGGATATTATAATGAAAATATACGATCGAAATGAATCAAATTCTACATGAATTTGGAAATTTGTATCACCATCCTGCTGCACAGATAAGAAAAGACTTCATTAAATACAGTCTGCTTCCTGTTATTGCATATTTCAAAGATCAGTAGATCTGACAAACATTTTATTGACATTAGAATTGCATCTTTAAAAGATTTCAAGTCTGTGTGCTCTGTGCTGTATTACTGTGTCAGGTAAAACACAATTAAATCCTAAACCAACAGATGGCAGTGTGTCTTAAAGAAAAGACTCAGTTTTACACACACACTGTAACACTGCAGCATGTGCCTATGACATACTGCCAATGTGAGAAGTTTGAAATTACACTAAATTTAGCTTGAGGCCTCTCAGTAAATTTCTATAGACTGATCTCTAGACATCCGGTCACCTCCAGCAGGACAGGCACTGTTGTCGCCCTTGAATAAAGCTGTGTAGGAACATTGACTACACATGGAAAATGTGGGCTGTGGTTTTCTTCTCTTCTTGGCAAGAGGCTGCCGTTGTAAAAAAAAAAAAAATATATGGAAAAATGTTAACCGTTCCAAACATATGTTCCCATGGAAGGGGGCATCACTTTTGGTTGGTCCCCCAACCTATGTACAGGCCTAAAATACTAATTATCTATTATTTTCTCCACATTCAGTCGACAGAAGCTGTTTAGATATAAAACAGAAGAGGAAAATGTCAGTCTGGTTAAATAGATCACAAACATTTATTGTAGTTTGTGTGTTCCAGTTAATTCTAATCACCATCAGTTTGCCGCAATTTTTTGAGACTCTGCGCTTTTATAGAATTCTGCTACACACATTTTTATGACCGCAATCAAGTTTCTTCTTGCTCAATAAAATGATTCAGCTGCATAAGACTATTGTGTAATCATCCTATAGAGAGAGGTGTGGGAAATGGTTCAGTGTGTAGAATAGGGAGGGAGACCATGTCACATTTCTCAAAACACTCAAGATTTCTTCATTGTTCAGGAAGCACAATTCCCTTGTTCAGTTAAACAGTAATGGATGTGTCATATGTCACCGCATAGTTAATGATAAATGGATTATGTCATATTTTAGCAAAAATCAAGAATAGTAAACAAAGGACTATTTCAAAAGTAATGGATTTTTCCCAATAATATGCTCATGTTAAATGTACAAAATGTGTACTTTTTTTGTCAGTTGTGATATTGTAATATTGTGAGTTTTGGGCTAGAAAATTTTTTTGAGGTCAATAGTCCTTTAAAACTTGTGTTTTCTGAAAAAAATTCATTTTTTTGAAAGACCAAATGATCACATCAATGATTATTTGAAGTTTAGAATTACTTTTCTTGCTGCTGAGATTAAAAATAATTTGAAAGACTGATAAGACTGTTAGATAAAGATTGATAGGTCGATCTAATTGGTAAATGCACAAAAGATGTCTCATCAACCTACTTTTGTCAAACTGCATTAACGTTTTGGCGATGCCGTTTTTATGTAGTCAGACTACTAAAATTAGCAGTGCGAGACACGTCTTTGTGCGCTGACATCAATCTGATCACGCAGCTGATCCCTTTCACATTTGTTGTTTTGTCTTCTGCTTTCTTCACCTCTCTTTTGTGCAAAAGTTGAAAGAGAATTTGAGCATTTGCATTTTTGAGAAGCATTAAGACATCACGGACATGCAAAGTTGCCATAGTTGTATTTATTTGAAAACAGCAATCTGTATTTTTTTTCACCTGTGCTGTGATTCGTCAAAACCGATATTGTACATAATTTTTCCACTGAAAATCACAAAGATACCCTTTTTTATTTTTATTATTTTTATAATTATGTTTGTCTTTTATTCTTTTTCGTTTGTTTCAATACAATGATTTGTGCTTTTGATACCTTAGGTTTTAAAGACATGTTAATACAGTTAAGTGGATAGCAGGGACTACCGACAAAAATGTCAAAGGAGTCAATTACATAGATCATATACACACAATACAAAATACAGATATACACACAAGAGTGCACTGGCTTCATTCTCCAGTTCAGTTAGGTTGCTTCAACTCAAAACATGTAAAAAAAAAAAAAAAAAAAAAAAAAAAAAAAAAAAAGAGAGAAGAAGAAGAACAAAACAAAAGAAAAACTATTTCCAATCCCAGTTCTAAAAGTGATATAATTTGGGATCCTTTAGGAAGGTTTAGGAAACATAAGGTGCATTTTAGGAGTTCTCAGTATTGGAGTTTTTATGTATAGTTATAAAAGTGTTTGAGGACTGATGACATGGCCCGTTACGAACTCCTTCAATGTATGAATATGTATGGCTATGAGCGTACAGAACCGTAGGCATCCAATATGTACATCTGTTGGAATGTTCCCCATACTAATCATCAACAAGTCAAGTACTTCAAGCAACATAATTCACAGATCATCAAAATACCTTTCACATCTACCTCAGTAAGTGGTGGAGGAAATGCAGAAGTGCGAAAGTTGATTCACTTGCTTAATGCTTAACAGTTCTACATTTAAAATGTGAACGGTGAAATCACAACTAGTGTAGCCTACCAGCCAATAGGAAAGAGAAGGGTACAAGCACTTAGAACCAACTACCATACCGTATGTGGGTGTCAATCTAAAACATGTGCAGATATATTGTTTTTTTTTCTGTATACTAGGTATATAAACATTTACTTAAATTATATAGAATTCTAAATAAAGCGAGTTTACTGAGAAGTATATGCGCACATACTTCTAATATATAAAGCCATATTACATGTACATAATTTTTGCTCTAATTATGCAATAGCAAAACCCATGCTTTACATAGAAAAGGCATCCACAACATTAAGAAAAATGTACAATTTATGAAACAAGATACAATAAATAGTATTATAGAATCGCTGCTGTACACAAAAGCCATTTAATTTCACACATATAAAAATATGTTTTAGTGCAACCTTACATGTATTGATACTTCACATCATTCAGAATGAAAGTGTCCAAAAAGACGGTAAATTGCATTTATTACAAAGCGGGGTACACAAAACTCGATATATATTTACATGTCTTCCTGTTTAATGCTTATAAGAATATAAGCAAAAAGTAAAGAAAAGGCACACACATCTGTACATTTTTTAAAAGTACCAGACAAAGTCCATAAGCAATTTTGGTCAGGCTCATATATGTATAAGTTAACATATATATGTGTATATATATATATATATATATATATATATATATATATATATATATATTCTTTGAAACTTTAAATAAGAAAGTAATTATAGTTGAGATAGCAAACCATGTTATAAAAGGCATGCTATACATGTACATTGAACCCACGGAATCAGTTCACTTGTTTTTTTCGAGACTGATTTTGTGTGTGTGCATGGATGTACATTTGTAAATATAAAATGTGTTAGCATAATTTACCACTCTTCCTTCCACTTTGTTCACCTGTTGTTAATAGCGTCTTTCAAATCTTTGCCTTTCTTTATGGTCGCTGGCCTCTCCGCACGGCCCTGTTGGCCGGGCGCTCGCTCTGCCGTCTCTGTGTTGTAGAGAGTGGGATGGCTTGCTGCGGGAGTCTTTGATGTGGCAGACATACTGCTCTCTGCTCTGGAGTGTAGGGAGTGACTGATCTCTGAGCTGCAATAGTGCTGCGCTCTCAGCGCACAGTCTTGCTGAGCTACGGGTGAGTGAGATAATGTGTGTTGATGGTAAGGATCAACGGGAACTGACGATTTTTCGGGGGTTTCCTCCGAGGCGATGCACAGCGACGCAATTGCCTTAGTGCACGTTTGGATGCACTCTTCTTGCTTGCTTTCTTTGTCGGACACGTCAGTGCTGTCCTCTCGTGACTTTTGGGAGGAAGGCGACGAAGCATTGGGGGACATGGATTTTTCATGGGGTTGAGGCGAGTCTTCCGGGCCTCTGCTGGAAGGCCCTCTCCCCTCGGAAAGATGGTAGGACACCTCGCTGGTGCTGGACTCCTCCGAGGTGCTCTTCTGCAGGGGAAGCCGCGTAGGGTGGCCGTGACCTGTGACAGAAGCGGGCACAGAATGGACCATCTGGATCCCGCCGATGGGTATCATGGAGAACGGAGTGCGGATCTGTTGCTGGGAGTGCAGGGGAAGGTGGCTAAATAATCCCTGGTGGATGCTGGAGGCGTCCGTGTTGCGAGCATCCCCTTGACGATGAGGTGTCTTTCGCTGGTCCTAAACAGTTGGGAGACAAGGTTCGTTTACATTGCAAATTGTCCAAATTCCAGGACAAAAAAAGCAGCGTTCAAACAAATACCTGTGAAGCTAAATTCACATTAGATGATAAGATTAGCAAAGAATTCTTGAAATACTTATTCTGCTTATCTGGGGCCTGTTTCACAGTTATTTACACTGGACCTCTTCGAAAGTTTGGAAAATTTAACAAGACCACAAAGAACAAAAACAACAGTTGCCAGTAATAAGGGCCAAGCTTACATAATAGACCTTGCTCATTTGTCTTATTATCCCCCAGCTTCATGGTAACAAGCCAGGTAGAGCTGAAATGAATTACTATACTGCAAACACTGTATAGACACTGCAGTTTCCCATTTTCTCCCGAGGGTTCTTAACTAGTACACAGTATAAATAGAAATGCTCCATTCTGTTGTGCGATGGCAATTTGTTAATCTGTTAGAGACATATCTATCACGGCAATTCATTTGTCCACACTTGTCTTGCATACTTGAGCCTTCATTCAGAAAAACCATACTGTATTCATATTGCCTTTCCTTTTAGCATACTATTATTATCCCTCGTTTTGAACAGCAATGATTTTAACTCGTCAAAGTATGCACTGTGAAATTTTGAGATGGACTGGATATGGTTGCCTAGCTAATGCACTGTTTACAGCTATATTAATTTTCTAAAACAAATGAAATGTGAAAAACAGTTCAGTAATGACTGGTGCTATAATGTTTTAACTGTTTATGAGGCATGTATAATAACTTACCATCTCCAATTCTGCATGCCCCTTGGTCTTTTGGCTTAATGATATCATCTCTGCGTGTGGATTGGGGCTGAGCGCCCATGGGCTACTTTGATAATGGAGAGCCCTCCTGGGGGACACAGGTCTGATCATGCCCCTGCGGCTTCTGGGAGAAAGTCTACCCGAGATATCCCTTCCTGGGGATGTCGGCCGTCCTGTCTGGGAGATGGGAGAGAGATGTCCTCTAGGAGAAAGGTCCCTCCTTGGTGACAGATCCCTTCTATAAACATCGCGCCTGGGGGAGATATGCCTAAGGGGAGATGCTTCTCGTCTTGGTGACAAACGGCCTCGTGGGGAGAGGTCCCTTCGAGGGGACAGATACCGCCTAGAGGAAGGTGAGCTTTCTCGAAGAGGGGAGGAATCACAGCCTGGTGAAGACAGACGGGAGCAGAAGTCGAAGGAGGATGAGCTGTGTTCCAGGTCTTCATCCATAGAGCTAGGCACATCCAGTCTGTTTTTGTGATCTTCACCCAGAGCCCCTTGAAGGAGCTTCTGGTATTCAGCCATCTGGGCCTCTCCAGCTTTCTCACTGGGTGCCATGAGTTGGGTGATCTGAATACTGGGCAGACTAGTGAAATAAGTGAAAAGAGGCTGTTTGGAGGCCAAAGGCTCTGGGGTAGATTCCTGTGACGCAGCGACAGTGATGGAGTGTGAGGGGATGGCACATGGCTGTGGGCTTGTGCTTCGAGACCGTGTTTTCGGCGTTGAATCACCATCATACTCGTCATCCTCATCTTCGTCTTCGTCAACTTCATCACCATCCTCTTCAGCGCCCTCTGAGTCATCAGCATCGGAGAATTGGTGCTCTGCCATTATCTCTGACATCTTCTCTGATGCTCTTTGAACCTCCTCAGTGGTGTCTGGGAAAACATGAACAATACAAAACTGATTTTCACAGGTCAACATTGTTTGAGGTGTGGTGAAATCAAATGGTGTTTCATTTATTCCTTTGAACAAAATGCATAAATCTTGGACTGGGTTTCTTTGTGCTCAAATTTGACTGTTTTTAATTAGGCTAATATTCCTGTACTTTCAGCTTCAAATATATTGCAATGTTGGGTCCTCTCCATAAAATCATACCTGGTTCTTCTGCCTCAGCCTCGTCCACAGATGTCACTGACACTCCAAGCTCTAAGCACTTTTTCATGTGAGCTTTTGACTTCATGTGTTTCGTAAGGTTTCCTGAAAACAGATTTTAAAGTGTTTGAATTGCTTGCATTGGCATGCCCAACATTATTTCTAACCCTCAGTTTATTCTAATAAAATAGTAAAGAGATCTTCTGTTGTTTAGAGTGGTACATTACGTGTGTATTTGCATGTGTGTTGTTATTGGAAATGAATGAGAAAACCCACCTTTTGTTTTAAAAGCAAAGTTGCAAAACTTGCAGACATATGGCCTGACATCTGTGTGTGTGCGAATATGTTTCTTCAACATGCTTGGCTTTTTGCAGCGGATCCCGCACTCCTCACAGATGTACTTTCCCCGGCCTCGGCCACGCACATAAACGTAGTCTTCGTTGGATTTGTATCTGAAATAAAAACAAGGCAGGGGTTATTAATATTATTGGAAGGTATCAAATATATTGGTGAATGCTGCTGATGGGGAATTAAATCACATACATCAAAAAGCTCATGTTATATATTTTGAAAGGAATGATTCTTTTATATGTTTTAAACTAAAACATTTTCACAGCTGTATCGATTTAAATTTTTGTTCCTGCACAGGATAATATATGGGGCACCAAATATTTTAAAAGCACAAGTTTCATTTTAAATATATATATATATATATATATATATATTTGAAGGCACATGCATTTACAATATGTGTGTAATCTATATTATCATACAAACACAAAAAACACTAACATATCATACACATTTCAGCTGCTTCAGTTTAAACCGATTTAGGCTCCATTAAATTAATTTGTATGTTGACAGTTGTTGGATTCCGCAGCTCTTAATATTTGTTTCCCAGCTGTATTAAACTTTTATTGGATTTTAGAAAAGGGGGAGTCTCATGTTCTATAAAGAACACAGTTAGATGTTCAAAAATAACCATGCGTCTTCACATACCCTCCTTCAAAGATTTTGATGCGAGTGGGTTCAGCCTGCTTTGAAGAAGCTTCTTTTTCTCCATGGTCCTCTTTTCCCCTGTCTCTTGAGCTAATTCCCTTCATTTTCTTCCCAAACTTTCCAACATCAAACTGTATAAGCTCAGGCTTCAACTGTAAATGTAAACAGAAAACAATCTGAATAATGAACCTGAAAACTGGAAGCATAAAACATAAGCAACAAGTTGGTCTGTGGATTTTGTTTTCATTTTTAAATATTATTTGAGAATTTAAAAAACGAGCAACCGGCAACATTTATGTTTTTACAAAAAAAAAAATAATAATTCTTGTAAAATTCCTGAAATTTGAATTGAGTTTATTTACTGTAGGTTGGGCTGACCCAAAACCAAAGTGAGTTATAAGGAACTCACTCATGCATATATTGCTAACAAAATATATATAGCATTTCCTAATTTTACAATTTGCAAGTTGTAAATTCAAAATTTTTTCACAATATATGTCTGTATTATCTGTCTATACAAATTATTATTAAAATCGCCATGTTCTAGAATGGGGTATTTATTCACAAAAATCAAGTGAATTAAATGTATATTGTTATTGTGTAAATTTATTTCTGTTTAATTACATTTGAATTACTTAAAAAAAACTGTTCTTGTATATATTAGGTATGTCAAGACTACCTGCTCAAACTTCTGTTTCCACCGGAGGGATGAAACAAGTTTTCCAGTGCCAGGTTGATGCATAGCAGCCATTGTATACATCTCTGTGTTCTTCCTCTGTTTGGACCGAAGAAGTGCCAGGGTGGCCTTCGTGCTGAGGTTGAGTGGGTTGGGGTTGTAAGAGCTGACGCACCAAGAACCATACACAGAGGTTAGGGGAGTTGTATGCGCGTAATTTGGCTTGGTATAATTTAAGAAGCACCAGCTGACACTAGTTGGTGTGCGAAGACTTGGGAATTGAAAGAACTGATGGACGTCTGCCAGATCAGTGAGTAGGAGTGTGCTACCAGCAACTCCACCACCCTGATTGGCAGCTAGTTGCACCAGCATGTTAACTGGGAACTTGGTGCCCATGTTCTGCTTGGATTCTTCTTGAGTATCACTTGAAGATATTACTGATTGTGGGCTTGGGCTTGCCTCTGGGGTAGACTCATCTACGTCAAGCTCTTCTGGGGAATCTGCTCTGCTAGCCACATTTGTAATAATTTGCAAGGGTGGAATGAAGTTGTCTTTTGGAGGCACATCAGGTAAATGAGGTGCAGATGGGTACCCGAGTAATTTAGACGACAAGAAATCTGAAGGTGGAGATGAGGACATCCTCTCTTGTTCATCTATGGAGTCATCTCTCTTTGAAAATTCAGGTTTAGGGGAATTGTCATCGTTCGGTGCACTAGAATTGCTCAGCTCGACTGCACTAAGCTCTTTCACTATCTGTCCATACATCTTCTCTTCCTTGACCCGTTTCTGTTGTTTGGTTTCAATAAAAAGCTCAAGACTGCTAGCTGGTGACAACATTCTCTTGCTCCCCCCAATACTAGAGGAAGCATCTGTAGTCGAGATAGTTCCTGACGTCAGAGACAACGGAATTCCTGTATTAAGGCTCCCAGGTAAATATTCAGGAACTTTCCATATTGGAAAATTTAAGGACCCATCTGAATGTCCTAATATTTTGGATAAATTTATGCCTACTTGATGCTTTGATGCAGAGCTTGTTAGTGAAGCAGTCGACACACTGTCTGTGCATATAACTCTGATAGAATTTGTGCTCTGAGCATGAGTGACAAAGATTTGTGAAACACTTGTATACATAACACTACCATAAGATGGCACATTTGTCTGGATCCTGACTGGGACCAGCATTCCAGTGTGTGATGGATTTGAACCTACATTTTGAGTAGCAAAGATAGGCTGAACTTGTTGTAAGAAGTTTGTAGTCAGCACTTTAGATGACAAGACTCCAAGCTGTTGTGGGGAGGCTCTTGAGGGGTAGGGATAGTTGTGACTTGCCCCATCGGTTCTTGAGTCTGTTTGCACTTGAATTTGATGAGGAGGTTGGTATGGTTTCTGTAGAATGGGCTGTAGATTTGGCTGTTTGATATGTAGTTTCTGTAACTGATGTGTCTGGAACGCCAGGTGCTGCTTGTTTCTTTGTGTTGATTCAGTATGCCAGAGCATTGGCTGAAATGGCAAGAAGGGGGAGGTTGCTAGGTTGCTCTGAAGTGAAGAGTGTTGAATTATATCCTGGGTCATGTGCTCATGCACTGATTGCTCACTGTCTGATGAAAGCTGAGCAGGCAAACGAGGAGCGTTCTGGAAATGATCCTCAGATTGGCTATCCTCACTGATGCTTTGTTGCAGCAAGTGATGCGATCCTAAAACTGACTGTGTCTTCTGTCTTCTGGGTCTTGCCATGTCACTAGTTACACAATAGGATGTACCAATTAAAGCAGCTTGAGAAACATGGTCAGAATGCTCTTGTTTGATACTCAACTCTGAGATTGGCTCTTGAACCACTACTTCAGGATAGACACTGAGAGATGCCTGTCTAACCAGGTAACCACGTCTACGCTCCTTCATAGCTGAAGCACTTGCATATACTTCTCCTTGTCGTGAACCGGTTGAAAGGCTTCCATAATCAAATGACTTGCTACGTATTTCTGGTACTTCAGTGAGCAAAGCACAGGGTGCCTGCTCTGATGAGGAGCGTCGCATCTCTCTTTGATGATGGCCTGGTATAGACAGAGAATGGCCACTGCCTGGAACAGTTAAGAACTCAGACTGCTTAGCAAAGTCATCTTGTTTAGTTGGGGACACAGATTTGATGCTTTCCTCTCTGTCAAAAGACATTGAAAAACTTGAGCTATGAGATAAGTTACTTTCTTGACTAGGACTTCTTGAAAGGCTAGTACAAGTGGACTCAAAGCTTGACTCCCCAGAAGAGTGCTCCATATCTGCAAGACGCAAACGTTTCTTCTTTGGAGGTAGCTTCTCTGCAGGAAGCTGGGACAATGTTTCACTCCTTTGTGGCCACTGAAATTCCTCAACATGTTTCTCTGGTTCTTTCACTGGTACTTCAGGTTCTTTTTCTGGTTTGTCAGGCTCTTCTGTAACTCTTATTTCAGGCACTTGAATGTTGGGTTGTCGTACAAGCTTGTGGGGCATATGATACAACGGGTTAGAAGAGAAAGATCCATGCTCATTTTCACCCTGCTGCTGATGTTCCATGCTTTCTGACCTATGATGAGAGTCAGGGCTCTGCACATCATCAATGTTTTCTGTGTCTGATTGCTCAGAAAGATGTCCTGCATGCTTATCTGGCTGATAAAATGGATGTTCAATTGATTCTGTCTTCTCAAATGAGTTTGGCCTGCTCAGCGAATTAGTATGTTGAATGACAGATATTACATTACCAGCAGTCTTTATGTCTGAATCTTGAACAACTACCACATCCTCTGGTGTCATACATGAGCCTCTGTCAAAACTGTCTGATGGACTGTGTGCTCTATACATAGATCCCTTATTAGCAGGAGCAGCCTTGGCAGAATCTTGACTTCCTTGTCTTAGGTCATAGTCCCCTGTGATTTCAGTAGAGCCACTCCGACTACCATCTTCTTGTCCAAGGCAATCTTCCTCTTCACCAACACTCTTTTTCATGCGCCGTTTTCTTGTCGTGAACTCTGTTATTCCCTTTGTACCATATGAAATGTATGCTGTGCGTACTTCTGGGCAAGCCATCTCTGAGCCAGAGCCTTTAAATTCTGGCATCATAGACCCCCTCTCTCCCATTTTCAAAGAGTTCGGACCTGTGATCTTCCCGTAGTTCTCTGACTCTCCATGCCCTTCTTGGACAGGGTGTTCAAAGGCACCCTGTCTCCTTAACCTCTTTAGACCCACGGCTCCCGTGTAAAAGACATCATCTTGGGTCATCATCTCATCAAATGAGTGACTCCCTCTTAGACTTGGTGGGACATTGAGGTTGGTAGGGGAAGGTGTTGGCATTGAGTTGCTTCTAATAAGTGGCCCAGAATCAGAGGGTGCTTCAAGAAGACCTGTGTTAGTTTGGCAAGAGCCAGCATGATAATGCTTTGGGTCACATCCAGCAACTAATTGAGATTCTGCACAATCACTTTGATAAAACACATGACCCTCTGATATCTTTCCCATGGCCAACTCCTGCATGGCACTAGAATTGATATTAGTGTCTTGACTAGCAATAGCTACCATCCCAACTGTGTCTGATTGTCTAGATCTGGAGTTGGTTCTGTGGTACCAAGTTCTTCCAAACATTATCTCTTCATATGTCTTTACATTGGTGTTGGGTGGACTGATCTGCTGTTCAGCGCTCTCTGAGCGGGAAAAATAACCAGAATCAGTGCTACCTTTGCTGTGGGGGCTTAAGAGATTTTGCGACTGCTCTGAATCCTGGTCCTTTTTCTCAGTGAGTCTTAAGGCAAGTCTCTGTTTAACTGTATGAGACTCATCTCCTCTGCCCATCTGTCCACCAATAACTGAACCTTTAATGTCTGTAAACTGGGGACAATCTGTGGCAGGTGATGGAACCCCTTGTTTTGGAACAATTAAGATAGGCACTTTCATAGATGCCACGGACAGTTCCTCTGCTGGATCTGCATATGCTGGTCCCCTTTCCATTTGGCTCTTGTCAGACTCGAATGATATCTGTGGGCTACGTTTTTCAGGGAACACTGCCCCTTCTGCAGTTTCCTCATCAGTGTCTGTGCTTTGTTCACCGTCTGAGTGTGCCTCTGCTTCCCCAACTGAAGATGCTTGATCAGCGTCTGGTTGCGTCTGGTGAGTTGCTAGCTCAGAGAATGGAACAAGTCCTGCTTTGATAGCATGAGCATGAGATTTTCTATGTTTATACAAATTGCTCTTGGTTTTGAATGAGAAACCACAGGGAACACAGGGATATGGACGCTCCCCTGTGTGGGACCGGATGTGTTTTTTGAGCACACTGGGTTTAGCACATGCCCTGCCACAGTAGTGACATATGTACTTTCCTGGCTTCTTAGGTTTTTGTTCCTTCTTATGACTTTCATCTGGCTGCTCGGGTCCAGAATGGGAAAACTGGCCAAAACCAGCTGGAGACTTTTGACGGGGAAATACTCCATGAGAGCGGGAGTGAACAGGAAACATATCATCTGGTGGCAGAGATGGCAGACTAGAGAAAGGCCAGGCATGGGCCTCTAACCCTGGTTGTGGCTTTGTGCTGGTAAGGAAAGGCTCTTGTGGGTATGAATGTGGCAATTGGTAGGAGTAAGTCCGAGGGAAAACCTGTTGAAATTGACTTTCTTGTGAAGAGTGTGTTACTGCAGATGACATCAGCTTTCCAGAGCTAAACTTTTGAGTTGAGCTTGCAAGGCTTGTCCCACTTGTAAGACTTTGCTCACGATGTGAGTGTCTTTTAACATCTGGATCTGCGAAGGTACTTCTTTTCGTTACAGCAGAAGGCTCAGAGACCCATTTTCTTTGTAAGAGGTTCTTTTCCCGTTGCTCCTTGGTGCATTTTTGGCCAACAGCAGGTTCATGTGGCTCCATTTTTATTAGTACTTCAATGGGGTTTCTTAAGATGGATGTTTGCTAAATTTCATTCATGTACGCTGTCATGCCAGATGAGTTACTTAAGTGACTCCTAAATAAAAGGTCCTTCCACTTCCATAGTTCAAGTGTCGCTCCACTTTAAAAATGTAAATTATGTCCCTCTGTGACAATCAGGCCAGTATCTTTCCATCACTCATTTCAGCAGTCCATTCACTCCTTGTTCCTCCTCTGTTTGAAGATCTCTGATGTTTCAGAATCTATAAGAGAGAAAAAATAAAACCAAAGTTTGAACATTGCTTCTTAGACGAAGATTCTAAATGTATTAAAGAAAATACTACATATTCAACACTACTACCTCAAGATTTTGAAAGCTGATATGGGAAAAAAAAATCATACTCAGCTGTCTAAACAAAACAGTATGGTGGTTGATCATGTGACCCTTGCTCATACTTCAGCTACAGCTTGCTTTCTTGTCTTATTTCGGTTTGATATCTCGGCAGCTGCACAGATGTGTACTTCTAACAAGTGTGTCAAGAGTTTTCAATGAACTGATGCAGAGGAGCTACCACCTCCCTCTGCTCATGAGTCATCATTAACAACCTTGCCCACTCATTTCCTAAAGTGACACAAACATATAAAAATAGCCCAAGGAATGCAAATGACATTCGAAGTAGTGTGGGTGGGTGTTTAAAGGGCAAACTCTAAGCATTTTCTTCCTTAAGAGTTTTGGGTTTTTCTATGCTTTTAAAAACATTAACACTGTGAACACTTAAGGACAAAGGTAAAAGCATTACAAACCAAAACACAGCATCAAGGTACAGTACAACTTTTTGTACAACTTTACAGTACTCAATGCAATAAATAGAACATGAATGTGTTTGTAAAGGGAAGATGTAGATGTTGAACACACTGTGTGATGTATATCTTAATCTCAGGCTCGTTTCGATTGCAACAGACAGCGCTGCCTGAGAATGAGTGAGGAAACTGTGTGACGCTGGTGTCTGGAAGGCAGTGTGAGCACTAAAAATAGCAGGGCAGAAAAACCACTGGTATTTATAGAACTTGAAACATTAACTTTTGGTTCATTTTGTTTTCATAATTCTTCCATGCCTGACACAGGAAAGTATGTGTCCACAAACCAAGACAAACCATGAGTTGAACTCCTCAGTTGCTGTTGAGCTAAAGCAGTGATTTTAATAGTATAGCAGCTTTGTCAGACATTGTTTCCTACAGCAACATGGACAACAAAATTATGTATATTAATGAGGCTTTTAGAATAATGAGACAGAAACTACAGATTCTACTGACACTCCTATAAGAACATGATATGATAGATATAGCGTCTGTCACTTTAAGACCTACCGCACGGATCCAATATATTGACATACATACAGTCTTCTCCCAAACGTTCACATTCACTTAAGACAAAACCGACTAAGTTTTTATGAATACTCACCAAGACAGGCATTTGACACAGTTCAAGTACAATAAGCCATGACTGACGGATGCTTTATTTTTTTTTTGCTTGGTCTTCTGGGGTGTCAAAAGACAGTATGAGTACCACATTGAGTTTGATTTTGCTGCTCATTGAACTTAAGTCTTTTTAAAATCAAGCACTTTATTTTCTCATTCATGCATGTTTCTTAATCACTCTGAAGTGTCAAATTTAAGTAGTACTGCACTGCATGGATATTTAGCAATATAAACAATATAGAAAAACCTCTAACGATGGACACTTTCTATCATCGCCCATGATACATATTGTCCTACCGTCCGCCCCTATTACTCGTGCTTTTCCCCACTTTTTTTCCCTAACTTTCGTGACATGATGGATTTTTGGGTGGCGAGATATCTACTGAATGAATTGCATAATCTCTGTTTTAAGGCAGGTTAAAAATACTTTGAATCATATTTTTAAGAGGCAAATGGATGTGCTTACAATTTGAGAGCACATGTGTGGGACACACTGTGAAGAGGATAAGAGCAGTGCCTCCATTCACAGCAAATCCATCAGAATTTGGAATAGCATGACTAAGTCATATTACATAAACCAAAAGAGGTTACCAAAGTCTTACATGACATCAAGTCCCTGCGCTCTCCGTTAGTCCACATTAAGTCTTGTTCTTGTTCATAGCTCAAAACATATTTTTCAACCACCCCATGTTGTTAGATGGTTATGAAACTTGTTTATGACCAAAGATTATTGTGATCCTTGAATGGCTGAGATCAGTAAGCTGCTGTCTGCTGTCCCACTCATCTTCCTGCCCCATTTTAACATACAAAGTGTAGGAGGTTCGTAGCCTGGGGCCACAGCAAGGCCTCCACACTGGATGCACAATACCAGTATAATAAAGAACATAAAAACTTTTATGAGGACACTTGCTCATGAATAAAAATACACCACCTAATCTAATGCAAGGATTACGCATTTTACAGTTCTGCTGTCAGATTCCTGTGAGAGGATTAACATCAGTCTTCTCAAAGTCTGTTTGTCAAGGAGTGCTGCATGGTGCAGCAGGCCTAAAAGGATTTGGAGAGGCATTATGTCACATTCTAAGCCATTTGGATATCCTTTTCACTTGAAGGGAGACTCCCTGTCTTTTTTAAGTGCCATCACATTTAAAGCCATTATGCAGTGGAAATGCCTAATCTCCCAGAAGTTCACCACAGGACACTGCAGGACTACGAACCAATAAATATATAAATGAACAACTATATAAAGAATAAAACAGAAACAGACCTTTAAAAAGGTATTTTGCCAAAATATATTCTTAAAATATCATGCTTATTGTGATTATCCGCTGCCTGGCTGTTTAGCTCCTGCCAAAGTTACGGGGTTATAGCAATAAACAACTAGAGTAATTCAGTCAAGCTTGTCCATTTACCGCTCCCCACCTTTTAAAGGGATGGTTTTGCAGTTCAAAGCCCTTGTGGTTGGTTTAAGTACAAAGAACTACAAATTCAGTAGTGCAAATGACTCGATACAGAATTAAGAGATATGTATGTAACGGTAGTTTACATACTTAAGCTAATGGACTCTTTGGAGGCAGACAGTGTTACTAGATCATGCACCTGGACACCGAACGGTATGTTCCAGAGATCGGGTTCCACCTTTTGTCTACTCCCCCATGACATCACAGACATGATGCTGGGGAGGCACACAAGCCAGATCTCATTGCCCTGAGTCCAAAGTGGGACAATTTTTTGTTCCTTGTAGGACAGACACTGAATTATTCAACAAGCTGCTAATTGTTTCAATTCAGTGGTTATAGAGGTTATAGTGACAACTCCTACCGGTAAAACAATTGTGGTCAATCCCTTAAACTTTACTTTGCTCCTTATTTGTATTTGTCTTGCTGTCGTGCTTCTAAATTTTGCTTACACCTTGCTTGGTTGTCTCAAGAGGAACTTTACTGCCATGAGGGAATTTCAAGTGTGCACGAACACCACTACTCTTGCAGAGGAGGAGAGGTTGCTAAGTTGATTTTTCCACAGCCTTTGTTCCAGCTATCCCAACTCATTAGTAATGGAGGCAACTTTTACTATTCCAACTGAGCTTTATCATCTGGCACAGAGCAGATAAGAATGAGTATGAAAATAGATTGAAGTAAGGACACCACAATAAAGTCTTCTGTTTTAAAGGAACTGGCACATGTCTGTTCAAAGCAATTATTCAAGCAACCTCAACTGCGTGCTGGAAGGGTCTCAATAGCTGTTCTTTTATTTAACTTCCTATAACTGAAAAAATCCGCCATCCGTTTGCTCAAATAAAGGAAATTTCGGAGACAATCCTGAATTATGGCCTACTAATGCTATCCTCACATTACCTTTTCCTTCACTCGCACAGAACTTTGTCTTTGCAGTTTATCTCAGCTCCCCGCAAGATTCACCTTTTGCTCATCTAGCAACTTTTACGGTGTGATTTTGGTCTGTGTTAGCAGGACCAGAGGATGTATCACCCAAAATGTGTGTGAGTCAGCCCCCTGGAGTGTCATACCGACTCCTCATTAAGACTCCAAAGTTGAATCTTGGGCAGGAGACTCATCCAACTCCACATGCAGCCGGGTGAGAGGCCAGCGCAGAGACACAGGCCCGCTAAAATCATGTCCAGATGGTCAGCGTAGGGGAGTTATACACATCGGCAATATCACAATCACATTCCAAGGGCACAGGACTTCCATAACTTGCTACTCTACAATAGCTACAATGCCTTCAAAACCTTCTGAAAGAAGGAAATAGGAGGATTGATCAGAGTTCATAAAAAGACTTGCAGGGCCGTTACGGTATCAGGTTTTTCATTACACGATTATCATGGCAAAGAGAATTCATGATAACGATATATCAATATCTATAGAAGTCTTAATAGAAATAATGCTATCCGTCACGATAATTTTGACTTTGTTTTTTGTTTTTTGAAGAAGAATCACACCATTGCATACAAAAGGAACAATTAAACTTAATGGGAACCAGTTTGAAATAACTTCCTTCTGTGAACTCATGTGGCTTCTCATCACAAAACGAGAGAGAAATTCTATTATTTTATGGTATTTTATACAGGCATTGCATTATAAATATACATTATCCTTGTGAAAATGCCCACGATGGCTTGAAGAACACAGATAAACCATACACTGTCGCAATGGAATAATTCCCTTCGTGTTGAAATCAGTCAAAATGTCTCTAACTGCATTTTATTCAGCTACAGTGTGCAACATCTGGATGCCTTTGTCCATATTATGGATTTCTCGGAAAGTCTGAAGTTTCATTTCTCCTATGAGTCACACTCGTGGACTTTCTGCACGATTACGCCCTCCAGTGTCGAGTATGAATGAAATAGACCAGTGCTTCCCAAATTGTGGGCCGTAGCTAGTCCAAATCAATATATTAAAATATTCCAATTGTTCTAAAATTTGATTTTTTTGAAAGTATGTAAGGTTAGTGTTATCGATTTAAAAAATTTGTAAAGAATGTTTACATCATAATTCACATGAAATTCTTACAAACTTGTTAATAAATGTATTTGTAGGTAAATGTCGGTATATATATTTTAACGGCGGGGTCGCAGAGCTTTTGCAATGTTTTTGGGGGGTCTTACCCCTCTTAAGTTTGGGAAGCTCTGAAATAGACCTTCCACATGAGAATGATCACATCGCCCAAATTTGGGTAAAAATATAAAAACATTCAGGTATATTACGACACCCCTAGTTCAGACAGATAAACCAGTCTTCCAAAGCTATATGGAGGAGAGGAAAAAGCCATTTAAGCAAAGGGGAAGTATTTTTAAAAACTGGAGAGCCTGAACATTTATGTGTGCGCTGGAGAGAGAAAGCATGCGTGGGAAGCATCTACAGCCATCTCGAGACGGGGTGAGGAGAGTGGGTGACTGTTCCTGTGTGGGTGGAGAAGGCATGAATACCATGCAGGGTTATGGTGTTGATGAATTGCGTTATGAAAGGGGCTTCAGTTACACAACCCAGCCCATCTAATTCTCTGCCTGTGTGGGCCGAGAAGGATGGCAGTGCTGCTGTGATCCGTGCGCAGCCGGAAACGAGGTGCATACAACCCTTCAAGACATTTGGTCGAATACGTAATTATCTAGCAGCTGTGATGCCAGCAACTCGGCGAGAGTGAGAGAGTGAATGTACCGGAAAAATCAAGCATCAACAGACTCACATTCATGGAAATGATGGGCAATTCTTTCATAAGGACAATATCACGGCATAAAGAAGAGGGAGAAAACGCTCGCTCGCTCTGATTAGTTTTGAGATACGGCAGCGGAAAGGACACATTATCCATTAGCTTGTCATTATAATCATATCAATGGTGATTATTTAAATAACATCATCTGTCCAGACGGCTGCTCTCTCAACAAATTGCTATGTGCTAAAATTTGACTGGGCCTTGTCATCAGTCATTAAATAAGACATTAGCACTGTCTCAGTTTGGGAAATGTTGCGATTTATCTTGATGAACAGTAACAGCAGTTAAGAAAGTGTCCAGTTATTATATCCGCCATTTATGTCCTGATATTGAAAAAGCTACTGATATCTATTTGCCAACAACCATTTGAAGGGGTCTGATGGGAGGTCCTGGATAAAAGCAGTGGTTCTTTCTAGCTTCTTTCTCTGTTACGGAAGAGGTCTACATTGGAACAATACCACAATCAAAGTTTTGCCGTGGGGGTCAAAAGGCAGTGGTCAACGTCTATTAAGGATAGAATAAATCCCTTTCAACATGAGGTCATGTCTAATTTAACTGCCACTCTGAAAGCCCAAGCACGAGATACTGTAATCAAATTAGTGACCGGACCGGCCGGTAGAGAAATGGAAGGAAAAATGTACCCCGGTCTGGGATAGAGGTCTGGCCCGGGACTCACCAGCGGTCCAATACGGGGAAAAGCAAAGTAATTACAGGATAGCTTGATAATTGAAAACGGCACAGATGAAAACATTCTCCGTGAATAACCCGCTCCCAAAACAAGAGCTGCATATTTGTGGACTGGTGCAATGCAGGAAAATGTCATGGAAGTAAATGGAGTAAAGATCATCAGCACCATGTATAGGTCATTAGATGGATTTATGACACATTCCTGGAGGTGCTGTTTAAAAACATGCCCGCCTTGCGGACTGTGGGAGGGAACGTGTGATTTGACACTAAATCTTCCTGTAGGTGCCATTTCTTAGATTGCTTAGCAAAGCGCCAACAATCCTAGGGGTTTTTCAGAATTCACAGCTGTATCTGTTTTAATGTACATGTTTCCATTTAGCCTTGGCTTAAACACAGAACACTGCCCTATGGAAGGAAAGACGGATTAAAAAAAGTGAAAAACAGGGCTTCATGTTGGTCTTAATTGTCTATGGAAAGACTGTCATATTTTCCACCGGGTAAGCTTGAAACCATTACAAGCTAGCCTTCATTAAATTTTCCACAACATTTTGCAGAAATGTCAGGAAGCAGCTGTAGAGGCACTGATTAATTGTCTTTCTTACTGGTTCCCCACTTACAACATTATGCTTCATTGAAACATATCCTAGTTATTTTCACTTCCTCTCACCTACATTAGAAAGTCAACTGAAGTAAGTATAGATGTAAAAGCTGTGTCCAGTTGTTGACATTTAAAATCACAAATGAAGGAGGTCTTAACTTGGCTCTGCCTTTAAAGGGGTTTGGACACAGCTTGGATCTTGTAAACTAACACATGTCGACCCTTCAGTCACTTGAAGGTCTCCCGGCTTACTGGACGCAAGTACATAAAAAAAGAAGGTGTTGCACAGGACTAGCCAAAGCAAGTGGAACAGTATACCTCATACGTATGTCCACTGCCAAAATTCTATAAAGAGAAGGTGCAAAACAAGAGGGAGAGCATCTGGAGGTTGTGATCCCGAGTGGAAGATTTGAAACATCTGCCACAAGTGTGCCCTGGCCTCTTGGAGTAAAATAAATAAAAGACTCTTGTCACTGTCCGAGGTTAAAAGCTTAATCACTGGTGGGCAAGCACGCAGGAGTGGGACGTCTGGCGGCCGCTACTCTGAGCACCACTGAAAATAAACCGTCACTGTTTTGGGCTCAGGCTTTGAAGCACCGGCATTCGTGGTGTCCACAAACACATCATAGAACTGTGGAAAAGATTCAACGGTCTGATCTTTGTTCTGTTGTAGGAGACTGGAATACGCTGCAAGACTTTAGCCCAGAATTTTACAGTCTAAACCCGCTGACAATAGTTGCTCAAAGTCAGACCGAGTCTGCAGATTTTGGCCAATCAGAGTTGATAGACTTAACAGAAAATAGCGTAGAGTATGATGGGTACAGACTTTATGATTTTTTTTTTTTTTACTTCAGACTGATTTTATTCAAAAATGTTTTATATTTTGAGTGATTGTAGAGCACTAGCAATGATGCGTATGATTCTGAGTGTGTTTGTTGTGTTTTAAGCGATTTGAAAGTCTCGTAGTGTGTAAATCAGTCGTTAAGACAAGTTTTTCTCTGTAACCATTTACAAAGTCAGCAAGTGCTTTAAAGTCTGTTCAGATCTTGTAGTGTATACCAGCTTTAAGTCTACACTATCCATCAAAAATGGACATTAGAAGTGACATTTAGAGGACTAAAAACTAGAATCCATACCAAAATAACCTTTTTGATCTTAAAACTAAAAGGCACCGTAAAAAAAAACAAAAAAAAGAAAAAATTATTTCTGTATATCTATATCTATCTATCTATATATATATATATATATATATACGCATCTATACGATTTCACTCACATGCTAATCAAGAGTTTTATTAGCCATGGTAAATCAGAAATCATCAGCGATGCACTTTTATCTTCCTACTGCATCTGTGAGGCATGCAACCTCAGCACACGGTCCCGCCAGATGCACAGCCCGCAGAACATGTGTCTCCCTAACTTCTCTTTTCCACTTTTTCCATATTAAACACCTGGGTCCTTCATGGGCTCCCAGATATTCCACATCCTGCTGTCTTCGCTCTTGTGTGGTGCGACATTGTGAACTCACCCAAAAGGTTTCTGTAAGTTTGGGATCTGCTTGTTTCTCAGGGTAAAGGCCTCACGCTCTCACGCCTCTGTGGTAGTTGGGTTAGACGGGTGAAGGCTGGGCAGTGGGGTGACAAGTAAGATCCCCTGGCCAGGGTGCTGAGATTATGCAGACCACTGTAGAGACAATGAAACGAAACAAGTTTAATGATAATGTTTGATATGAGACCATATAGACACTATCAGAGTAGCTGAAGGCTCTTCATATCGAATAAATAAACTGGAACTGAGCATCTGCTAGAACAATATTTCCACTCCCCTTGGAGCAATCTTGCTCTATTAATATGAATCCTCTGATGTGTTTATGCACAAACCATATTGCAACGAAGAGCTTGTCTGTGGGATAATATAGGCAAAGTATTATGAGAAATGGCAGTACAAATTCAAACTGATTAAACAAAATGTGTTGCCTTTAAATATATATATATATATATATATATATATATATATATATATATATTCTACGATGAGGGAAAAAAGATATCAGAAAAAGCCTCCATGACAAAGGCCTTACAGTTTTAGTGCTTAGTTAAACAATTTGCTTGGCCTTTGTAGTGCTTTTGAGGCCTGCTCTACAAAAGCCCATCTAGAGAAGCATGCTTCACCATGTTTTCATGCTCCCTGTCTTGGAGTGAATGCAGCCAGGCTGTGCTCTTCAGCTCCACAATCTAAAATGTGCCCCAGGGCTGGAGATATTACAAACACCATTATGCTGCTCTGCTGCACTAAGACAAGCTCAGCTAACCCAGAAAAACAAGACATTTCTGTGAGGTTGCATCACAATCTGCAGTGGAGCTCACCCAGGGTAAACACAGGCAACACTTCCTCTCACCCGCAAAAACAGAGAAAAAAAATCCCTTTTCAGCAGGACTTGCATATAATTGCACTGCACACCAAATCAAGACATCAGACTTTCAAAATCTTTTGATGCCAGTATAAGGAAGGTTCAGTATGTCTTCATAACCAAAAATGTTTCTTAAAAAGGTACAAATCATCAACCTTACACACTAGGCATGAAGTGAAGTATATTTTGGTTGATGAAATAGCTTTCAAGGACTTTGGTGTCAGTAAACCCACAGCAGGAGGACCTGATGCACTATATAAAATGTGTTTTTATTGTCATTCTTTTATAACTCCAATTGTCTACCACTCAATAAACTCTTAAAAAACAAAACTCCATTAATTATCCAAATTGTAGAAGTGACAGTTGCTTCAAAATTCTTTCAAAACGCAGATTTGTCTCTACATATGCACATTAAAAGGTTAGTTCACCCAAAAATGAAATTTCTGTCATTAATTACTCACCCTCCACACCCGTGAGAACTTCGTTCAACTTCGAAACTCAAATTAAGAGAGGTTTCTGATCCCCCATAGAGGAAGCAACTTAATTACCACGTACAAGGTTCACAAAGGTAGTAAAGACATCGTTAAAATAGTCCACGTGACTACAGAGGTCAATACTGAGTCTGTGTTCTGACATAGAACCCAGAAGTGTTGCACTATGTCTTGAACGTAAACACCAAGAAATTGGTGAATAAAGTCATTTTTTTTGTTTCGCGTCGCTTCATAACACTAAGATTGAACCACTGTAGTCCCGTGGACTATTTTAACGATGTCTTTACTACCTTCTGGAACATGAATGTGGTACTTAGGTTGCTTTCTAAACTCTCAGATTTCATCGAAAAAAACTTAATTTGTGTTTTTGAGTAATTAATGACAGAAATTTCATTTTTGATTGAACTAACCCTTTAAGTGAAGGAGCTTCTTGTTGGTTTTAAGCAAGTAGCTCTTCCCAAAAGCACTGTTATCCGTAGATTTTGTTGATTATGCTTATAAATTTATTGACACTGGTATTTTTTTTAAAAAAAATATATTTATTTATTTATTTTGTATTTACAGTTGTATTCTTTGATCAGTAGATTTTTTTTTTTGGTAATTCGTGGTGTAATTTTTATTATTTGTGTTTTGTTTTTTTTGTTTGTTTTTTTTGTTATTGATGTATTGTTAATTGTAATCTTGTTAAATGTTTTGCCACAATGTTGGATTGTTTCATTGTAAGTTAGGACCCCCTCGAAAAGGGGGTTTATCCTACTAATAAATTTCAACAATTTCAACTTACGTTGCTTTCTAAACTCTCAGATTTCATCAAAAATATCTTAACTTGTGTTCCAATGTTGAACGAAGGTCTTACGGGTGAGTAATTAATGACAGAAATTTCATTTTTGATTGAACTAACCCTTTAAGTGAAGGAGCTCCTTGTTGGTTTTAACCAAGTAGCTCTTCCCAAAAGCACTGTTATCCGTTGATCTTGCCAGTGGTTTCTACAACGACAGTATGTAGGCTCATGATGCTTTTTGATTACTTGCTCAAAACACTTTACCGAGGAGCTCACCCACAACTACCTGTTGTGGGTGAACTCGCAAGAGAAATTATTCTTACCACGGACATGTGCTGTGATGGGGCAAAGATGAGCGCTTAAAAAAAAGCATCCAAAATAGAGATCCAACATAGGGCTGTTAGCTAACTGAACAGGCGATGAATTGGAGATGTACAGGGTATAAATAACTGCCTGTAATTATATGCCTCCTCTTTTTTCCCTGGAAATTATCATTTGAAAGTACTTGAGGACATGTGGCACATTTTGTCAAAGCTCTCATAAACTATGCTCCGTGCCACTCCACAGTGTGTGAATTAAAATGTAAAGAGTGACAAGTGAATGCATATTTTCTATTTCAATGGTCTGAGTAATTTCTGCAAAACGATTTCAGAGGAAAAAGCGCCATAAAATGTCAAGCCGTAAATGCATTTCCAACCCCCTTCCCAACATCCTCACACCATTTTCTGCCTCTTTGTCTTAAATTGAATAGGATTACAGAACTGACACAGGAAATATATTATTATGAAGCTTTTTCTACCCTAATCCATTTCATTTACTTCAGTAAGAGAACACAAACTCCTCCGGCAGCGTGGTAAACCAGGAGGAAGTCCTACTTGTTCAGATAAATCTTATGTAATATCAAAACATTTAAACAATGCTCTATTTAAACAGTCAAGTTTTATTTTTATGCGTGTTGTGTGCTAAGATGTAGACACAATGCCAGATTTGTCTTTTATTAATGCACTTCTTTGGAGAGATCTGCAGTATATGAGTCACAGAATGTATTTATACAGCACATCCTGCCCAAAAACCAAGCAGCTGAGTGTAGCTTAGTGCATTTAGCCTTATTTACATTGACCCGACTCTAATGTTGCACGTGGTCAGTGACCACATCCTTTGAGTAAAATTTGTCAAGGCGAAGAGCCTTCCTGTTGCCTCACTTCCACAACATTATTCAGGGTGTTAAAAAATTCATGCAGAGTAATACAAGAAAGTTAGCAAGATCATTTGAGGTGGCATTAAGAAGCTAAATGTATCACGGAGGAGGAAGGGCCCTGGGGCTAGCGGAGCTGTCATCATTCTGACTCGCCACACATCGTACCGGCCCCGCAACCATGGGAACCAATGAGCACTCCGTCAGGTGCACCTGCCTCACCCTGACACCTCCACTGCACTCACCACTCTCTTTCATTTCCTCTTGTACTCATTCTCTTTTAAATCTCTGCCTGTGTATCATATTGCATTCTCTTGCATGTCTGACGAACCATGACGCCATCCTTTCCAAAAGCGAGACTCTTTTTACTTGAGGAAGTCGGTTTAATGAAGCCCAGCTGGGGACAAATAATAGGGTGTGGAGGAACTGTTGCTACCCGGAATAGATCAGCATCGATACGCAGAGCTTCATGAGTGAATCGCGCTAACATTAAAATGGCACTCGTGACCCTCGCGGCATCGCAAGTTCTCCTCATCTTGCGCTCTCCTCCTTCTCCATAATTAATACCATACTTTTTATTAAATACTCTTAACACTCACTGCCTTTGTGTCTCTTTAATAGGACTTGTAGCTCCAGGCACCATATAGAGACAATGCAATTACCTTATATTTAATAGGCTGACTTAAAAATTTATGGAAGGAAACTGGAAAGTACATTTGACAAATGACACAACCAACAAAGGTGACAGCTCCCTCCTTCAGCTTAGTCTCAAAAAAGAAGGCCGAAAAAAGGAAAGGATCCCGTTAAACCATCACATGTCTCCCAGTGCAAACAAACAAATCAGTAGGCTCTGTTGTTCTCCTCCAGCCCCAGCTGCACACAATCCCCCACCGAAACCCCCCTTTCTATCTTTCTTTCCTTCCACCCTTTGATTCCCATGTCTCATCATGACAGGGCGTTCTAATGGAAAGAGCACCTCTGATAGATGAGTGCATCAGTGAGGAATTTGGCGCATAGTTGCGGTCATGACATCAGAGTCACGTTTTATTGTTGGGCGGTGAGTGTTCCCCTGACACCCGGGTTCCAGTGTCATGTTACCCCTCACAAGAGCCGGGAAATCGGGCTAAGTGGATTTCCTGACGGCGCAGGCAGACTTGTACTCGAATTAGCTCCAATGATGGTTAAAATCAAGATCTGAAATAAAAGTCGCAAGAAATGGCTCTCTGTGCTTTTAACTAATATGTCTTCACAGCAGACTGAGGGTGCGTTCACACTTGTCATGTTTGGTTCGATTAAAACGAACCCTGGTGCAATTGCTCAGTTAGTGCGGTTCGTTTGAACATATGTGAACGCTGCCATCCGAACCCTGGTGCGAACCGAGACCGCTAAAAAGATGGGTCTCGGTCCGCTTCCAAACGAACTCTGGTGCGGTTCGATTGATATATGAACGCAACACGGACCGAAGACATGTAAAAGAACCAAAAACAGGACGTGATGTCACAAGATGCGACGCTACAAGTCAGCTGATTTGACGACGCGGAAAGATCGGTGTATCCAAAATGAGTAGAGGGCAAACGTGGAGCAACGAGGAGGTGAAGCGCCTCATCAATATTTGTTTCTGCACACAACGGAGGAAATCCTGCTGCTGTTTTGAATGTTTTGAACATTTTATGAGCTCTTCATGAGTTCTCAGCTGGTAAAAATAAAAACAATATGTACACGCATAAAATAATGGCGTTTAATCCAGCACACAGCATTGTTTTGAATGTTCGGTAAGCGAGCTCCGTCGCGAAATAAACATCATAAAAGCCGACCAATCAGGTTGTGACCGTATCCCTATGACTTTGGTTCGGTAACTTTAGGTTCGCTGTTAAAAATGTCAGTGTGAACGCTAAGCGGACCAGGACTATATGTTTTGTTTTTGTTTTTTGGTCCGGACCAAACAAACCAAACCAACCGAACTACAAGTGTGAACGTACCCTAAGAAAGGATTCAATTCTGGTCAGTGGGTTGGCCATCCAAAACATTTGTATTCTGACAGAAGAGTAACTTCCATGGTGTATGTTTGGTGAACCCAGAACAGCATCTGAACAGTATCAATTAAACAAAAGCAATAAATAAAGGCACCTATATGTAATAATTAATATAAGTGAGTAGACTAATTAAAAAGTAGATAATGAAGCCATTTAAGGATTTATGTCGTGTCAAAATCAAACTTGAAATGGCCTGAAAACATGATGACTGTGGGGGGGTTTAATGAGCGATCAGCTTGGGGAAATTAAAGATACATCTCTGTGTCTGTGTGTACAAGATTAATGACTGATGAAAATAGGTCGATTACTGAAAAGAAAAGTTGAACATTAGTTCACATATAAAACATTGTGTTTAAATTGTTACTGCCCTTAGTTATTATTTTGAAATAAATGTGTAAAAACACAATATACATGGTTTTATAGCGAGAACATTACATAATTGTTGCAAAAAATACAAAATAGAATTGTATTTGGTCTCTCTTTTTTATGTAATGTTTATTTAACCAGGAAAATTAAGAATAACGCATTGAGAAATTAAGAATTTGCATTTGATATACAGTATATCAAGAACCCACTGCACACCACTGAGACAGATATAGATATATGTTTTTATATAATAAAAGAAACTGTGTACAGCAACCATTATATCATGACTCCAACATCAGGAAAAATTTAAATGCCTTCAAGACAATAAAAAACACACATAACAGAACCAGCCAGATGCCCCTGTGGAAAATTATGTTAGGTATTCAATGATTTTACGAGTTGTCCAGTCTTAAAAGGTGAGAAATTGATTCATTGCTCACGACTAATTTGAAACATCACGAGGCAAATACCTCTAGAGGTTTTCTAGTCAAACAAAACTGCTGAAACAAAAATATTTAAGTTTCATGGTTTATTGTGATTTAGATGAGCTATAAAGCCCTGATCACACAACGCTGATTAGGCAGAGTTCCAGAGGGAGTGCTGTCTCCTCATTGCTTGTTTGTCTAAAGAGTCAGCGGAACCACATGACCAAGAACAAGGCACAATGAGCATCTCTTCAATCCAGCAGGTGTAGAAGAGCTGGGCTTTCACTCTGTAATCAGCGCATTGGGAGACAGGATTTGGGCTGCAACAAATTGGAGCCACATGGTGTTTAATGGGCATTAATCACAGAGTGCCACGGCCATCCTGCGCAAGCCACGACAGTCGCCCCCAGAGCGAGCTAATCAGTGTCATCTTCTCCAACCCAACGCATTCGACTCTTAAGGCCCAGACTGAAAGGGGGAAGTGACATTTACGTCATTGGGGCATGAGTGGACCGGTTACCATCCTTTCACAAGCAGCACACTCTTTTCAGATGAGCGGGGGGCCGTGGCGAAAGACCCGTGCCAGCGTCAGCGCGAGTCCATCTGCTGCCAAGAGAATCCTCCCCTGAGATCGAAACGGGGAAAGTGTGACATATCGCACAAGCTGAGCACATTACATTGGGTGTGATAGTAACACTGAACCGTAACAAGCACACCAAGACAACGGCTAGAGGAACCCATTGGTAGAACACCCCATCCTGGCGTCCACGCTGGCCGAGGGCCAAAGAAGAACCTCTCCTCAAGGACCGCACCAAGGTCACTGAGTTCAGCTGTCTTTTGCCATGTAAGGCAAGTCCGCCCACTTGTCCTTCTGTTCTTCTCCCTCCTTCTTCTACTAAAGAAAAACAAGAGCAGATTCTCCATGATAGCACCGTGACTCAAGCTCGCTCTATCTGTTCCAATCTCCGCACTGTTATACAAGTCAAGAAGCTGGCGCTGAGCTGGTGTCTGAGTCAGTCTGTAAAATACATCCAGGCCCCGTCTGTCCAGTTTCCACTCATTTTCTCTCTAACATGCCTTTTCACCAATTTACTTTAACTGAGGGGGAGGGCAGTTGTTAAAAGTACCCAGGCAGTTTGGTGGGGACTTTGACACAGCAATGGCAGCTATTTGGGCTGAAATGAGAGCTTTACGGCTGTGTAATTGATGGGCTTGGGCAGCACAACCGCACAGTGCCATTACCCTGCGAGAGTCATGCGCTTCTTTTATAGAAGCCCACCATGTATAAACATACCAACTCAAGGTTGAGGAGTCAGGAGACTTGAGGCAGCAATGGCTATTAACACCCAATCAACAATGGCACCAGTCAGAATGAAACACAAAATAACACATTTGCCACCTTTTTGGTTTTCACTGCAAATGCGTCATTCCAGATGGCTGGCTAGAGAGTAATGGGAGAATATATACTGTAGGATCAGTACGATTCCCCGCTAAATGATCTGAGGTGACGCAGGGCATTTTTCTTTCTGGATATTAGGTATATAGCAGCAGGAAGTGGGTCTTCCTGTAATGGTCTTTGATAGACCTGCAGTGAGAAACCAGCTGCTTTCACCAGCATCCTCTAACCAATAACCCAATGCTTTCTCCTAGGGGGGTAAACAGCACTTCCTGTGCAGCAGTCTCATAACACGGTGCCACTCCTTCCTTGCCCGCAAACCTAACTCTGACTTTCTCGATTTATGATGAAATTTCCTGAAACCTGCAATACACAACTCACAAGTGAAGAATGAGAATATAATATTTCCTTCTATGCATCAGCAGGAACTCACAGTCAATGAGGGTGCCCAGAAACATTTCAATACAGACAACTTTCCATGGGATATCAGTTTTGTATCTCCAAAGCACAACTTTCGGTAATTCTAGAAAGAATCCGTCACTGCCAGAACTTCTATCTTAACCTGACTGTATCCAGAATTTATCTAGAAAAAGAGAAATCACTGTCTCAGTATGTATAAAGGTTTACGCATAATTCAGAATTGAATTCTGAATGCATCTTAAATTCTAATTTAATTTGAATTAAGCTAGCAGACAGGATGCAGATTAACCGACAGACGGACGGATAGATGGATAGACAGACAGCCTAACAGGAAGTCAAGGAGTTTCACACTTAAGGGAAGTTGTTCATAAGACTTTTCCGCAACCCCGATGACATTTCCAATGAACAGTAACACAAATAGGTCAAAGGTGACACCGAGTCCAAGAAACTAATGCAAGAGCTCTTCTCGCACTCATCACTCATAATCACGCTTTAGCAAGAGACACTTCTAGGAAAAGGGGTATTACAGCTGTTAAAATGAAGAAAAAGCCTTAAATAGCACTTTAGGGAACATGAAGAGTATTTTAAACTTCCCGTTATCTTTCTGAAAAGTGGATCTAGCATTGCTATACCGCAAACACTGAGAAAAGCTGTTTCGAGGGGGCGAAGTGCTGATTCACCACTGCAGGGATAACAGTGCCGTGGTCATACCATTCTCTGGCCTTTGATATCCACTCTGCTGTGTCTGCACCGAGCTGTTTTTAAACCAACACCAGCGTCAAGCAGGCTGTGCCGCTGCTGAAAGCCCTTCTTCGAGACAAAGAGTTTCCTGAGAAGATGGTGGTTAACACGTAAACGAGTCGCTCACACACAGCGAAAGTGAAGCAGACAATGCGATATGCTGATTCAACCTCAAGCGTGCTCCATTTCCAGCTACACAGGAGGATGTTACCCATGATCAGAGTGCATCACAAAGCCATTAACGGAGCTGAGAAAGTTTGACATTTTGCGGCTTTCCCCCAAGACCCGACAGAATAATATTATTACTGGAGAGAGAGTGCCCTGCCCTCCAACCACTCCTATAATTAAGAGTGAATACAGTCCACGGGGGACAATCCTGGGGGCCAAGAATATCAATCAGTCACCCCACAGTGTTTCTCTGGGCTCTGCTGGCTGGCCCACATCATAGAGAAAATGAGCCTGTTTGCTCTGTGGCGCCTGTCCCTTTAACTGTCACTCTGCTGGAGACAGACATGCACGGGAGATAATAACAGCCCCCTCCGCAAGCCTCGTGATGCATTAATATTGAAGTGCAGGACTGAAGTGGCCCACTACAGTCAAGCCCGGCAGTCAAGGCCACATAATCCAGCGGAAACTGAGAGGGAGGGAGAGCATTTTGAGCAACTCGAGTCCTAAGGACATGGTTGTATTTCCAAAAACAGGACCCTGTCTTTATGCTGTGCCTGTGGGAAGAGCTTGTAAAGTAGCTTGTGTCCCACACGCACAATAACAAAGCCAGAGTCACACCTCGTCATGTTGTCCAGGTGCCAACTTTCCCAGGAATCGCCGTATTTCCATTTCCCACCAAAGGAACACTGTCAGAGTTGTCGCTCTACCGACAGCAACCGCAAACAATTCTTGATGCGAAGATCTTTATCAAAGTAAGGCCTTTTCCACAAATTGGTCCTATCTGTGTAATGCGATTAGAGCCTTTACTTCCAGGAATCTGACAGAGAGACAAAGCGTCTTTGGTGTCTGGCTCAAGTGCTGAGGGTGGAACTGTCACAGCTGTGTGAGGAAGGAGAGGAAGCCACTGTGGCATCATAATTATGGCATCTTCAGTAAAATAACAGCATCTCCATTTCCTGTACACGGCTGCTCTTTACTCCTGGCTTTGTGCCTTTAACACATTGACTGGCCAAGATGACTTTTCAGTCTTTTCACATGTGTTTTTCGGTGGTCACTTCTAAAAGTCTGTTTATTCCCGTCAATGGAATAAATTTGTACAGACTGTCGCCGGGAAATTATTTTAATTGTACACCTATAATTGCAACCAATCCATCCGGTCCTTTTCAGCATGCAAGACGTGGCTAAAATAATAATTATTCAACATCTTTTGACAGAAGCGGCTGCAACAATGTTTTCAATGCCTCGAAAAATTTGGATCTGTGGACGCCTGTTTTCACCTCAGACTAAAAAATAAAACAGGTAATTATGAGATAAGGAAATAAAAGTCAGATTGTGAGATAAAAAGTCACAATTCTGAGACAAATTCATAGAGTTTTAGAGATATGTGTCATATAAAGTCACAATAACTAGTCATGGAGTTATTGCAATTCTGAGGATGAAGTCAGACCGTGAGATATAAAGTAGTGAATACCATAAAGAAATCTGCAATTAAGCAATATAAAGTCACAATTCTGAGACAAAGTCATCATTTCGTCAGATTTTGAGATAGAGAAAGAGTCACAGTTATAATGAAATTGTAATATAGTCACAATTTTGTGATATAAAGTCACAATTGTGAGGCATAGGTACAGTTACTAGAAACAAAGTTGCAAATATAAAAACGTAATTGTGAGACAAAGTCAGATATAGGAGAAATAAAGCTTTAATTATGGGATATAAAATAATATTGTCATATTGTGCTACACGCATACAATAACCTTTTAATTTTTTTACTCTGAGGCAGAAACAGGCTTCTACGGGTCTGATGTAAAGAGGGTTTTGGTGAAAGGGAAGTGTCAGACAACAATATATTAATTGTGTCTCCTTATCTAAATCTGCCTCTGTCTCAATCCCTGAAAGGGCCTCAGGCGTGCGCTCAGTGGGGACATATTTTTCCGACATTTCTCAAGTGGCTTTCGGCCACTGAATTCAGAGAGAAATAGGAGGTATTACTTTAAGAGATTGAAGTGAGATTTTTGTGCATTTACTAATCCTTTATGTCGAGTATGCATTACTGTTCAAGATGATTCGGAAGGTTCATTCAAGGTAACAGAAGATTTTAGCACTGACACTAAAATTACAATCCAAATTGGATGGCATCCCAGGCCTCAATGCTCAGATCCACACAGCGACTACTACCGTTGAGGCCGGAACTGTGTCAGTGACGTTGGAGGAAGTGGTAATGAAAAGGTGTGAACTCCCACAAGACTGTAGGCTGCAACACCACAACAGTGCATGCGACGAACTCGCTCACACACACGTACACATCCACACCACGTGCAAATCTCTTTAGCTCTCTTTGAGTGAGGAGACAAAGGAAGTGGTAAAGAATTGTTTAGTTTTGTTTTAAAGTTTGCTCTGACTGGAGGGGCAGGCCCAGCTTTTCAAGCCATGGAATTGGGGTCTGCCACACGCACTTGGGCTTAGAACAAACACTTATTAACAGTTCCAGGCTTGGAAACTCTGGGTACCACTGGAGGAAAACGAAATGGAGGAACGGGCCAGATTTCCCCAGACCAAATATTACCCATGGAAAAGCTAAGCACTTGCACGCAAACATATTTGCACAAACAAGCGCAAAGCACTTTCTGATGGCATTGTCGTTTTTTTCTTTCCCTTGTTGTGAGTTTCTTTGAAAAATTATTTTTCCAAGCTTCTTGGAAAGTGGAAAATCAAGCAGCTCTCTGCCGTTTTCCACATCTGTCATAACGTGACGAGTCCTCTCCCTGGGCATGTTCATTTCCAGAGACAGGTCCGTAGTGTAACATGAACCATGAATTTCCATTTCTAAAAGACGCAACTACATCACAAAGGCAGCACAGTGGGGATGGAACCGCTCATTCACAATTTCTCAGCCTCTCCCAGCACTGGGACGAATCCCCTCAATAAGAAATTAAGATAATTGTTTTTCCAGTTCCATTGACATGCAGCTGTGCCTTTCCGTGTGCCCGTGTTTCCCGCTCAGCTTGTTCCGTATCATGTTTGTACCATGGCCATATTCAGCTGAGTCACATATGATACTGTGATCCGCATCTACATTAACTCCCATTTTGAAACTACAATTTCCAGGGGTGGGCATTAATATTGACATTAACTTTTTTGCTCACCAGCCACTGTGGCTAGTGGTTTTCCAAACTTACTAGAATTTTCACTGGCCATAATTTTGACATCGATACAATGCCATAAATATATTTTGATATTCCCTCATAATTTGAGAGAGGGTATATTAGGCTGCTGTCACTTTAAGACCTGACGCACAGATCCATTATACTGTTACACATGCGTTTTCTTTCTCAACTGTTTATGTTTGTTTGTGTGAATGCTCGCCAAGACAATCATTTTGACATTTTTGTGTGTATTTGACTGTTTGGCGGCAATAAGCTGCAAAAAAACTCAATTAAATACTGAGAGGTGGCTTTATGTGCACGCACTTTGGGTGTGAGCACAAAATATGTGGGAATGAGTAAAATTATGTACAATATGTGTAATCCCATGGCAAAATTCAAGCCCTGTGACACCAACAATATTCATCTGGAGCAAATGAAACGAGTGAGTGAGGGGAGGCGGGTTTGTGTCAGCTCGCTATCGGAGAGATGAGAGAGTGCAGGTGGTATCGGTGTATCTATTCTGTTTAAAATGAGTATTGTAAACGATATTTCAGAAAAAAAATCTATATTTTTGGCAACACTACATTGCACTTAGTTTATTATTCCAGATGCCTTTTTAAAAGACAAAAACTGAAAAATGTATACATATTATATATAAAATGGGTTAGTCGTGGCCTAATGGTGAGGGAGTCGGGCTTGTAACCTGACGGTTGCCGGTTCGATTCCCATGCTGGCAGGAAGTAAAAGTGGGGATCTCCACCTTCGATATCATGACTAAGGAGCACCTAACCCCTAATTGGCTCACTTGTAAGTCGCTTTGGATAAAAGCATCTGCAAAATATAAAAAAAATTTAAAATTCAGCCCGCCAAAGTGGCTAGTGAGAGACTCTGCATTGCACGCCACTTCTGAAATCCACCAGCATTTTGCGGGTTTGCAGGTGCTAATGCCAAACCCTGAATATATATGAAATCAGACTGTAACTCTATAAGTAACTCTTGAGTTTGAGTCTTATTGAACAATTCATTAAAAGAATAATTTGTTATTGAACCAGACTACACTGGTCATGCTGTATGCATGATTCACTAAAAAGAACATTGTCATAAGAACCAGTTATTTGTGAATCACACTACACTCTCTGCGCAGAATAGAAAAAGTGTATTATATTATTTTGTAGTACATGTATGTTTATCTCATATTCAATTCAGACTAAAAACTTTTCCTTTTTGCCCTGCCACTTTATGATCAAACATTTTTAACCCCTAAAAATCACAACATACCTATGTGCCTCATATGGTTAAATTTACTTTTAAATATAGTTTGAATAACTTTCAAGACAACACCAAGTGTGAGTCATTCTAAAAGCAAAGTATTGTCTATCAGCACCTGTCACAGTGAAAACAACATCCATGTCCAGACACAAATCAAGTGCTCCAGACTGAATGGTCATTGCCATTTCAACAGGCAATTTCCCCTCCGATTTCGGTCTTAAAAACACGTCTGCCACACTCAAACATTCATTTCACCTGACAGACACGAAATCCTTTTTTCAGTTCTCTGCGTGCAGGAAAGTAACTGTGGATGAGAGGAAAGTTCAGCTGATGTCATAAGTTCGCTCTCAAGGGGAAAGCCCTGTCTTAGAGGATCACATCCAGACAATGAAGCACTTGCATCCTCAGAGATCTGAGGTAAGTGTGGAGCAAATGCAATTCAGTGCAAAGAAAGACGAAGGGGCATGAGCCTCCAAAATCCCGAAATGTGAGTCTGTTACGTAACACCCAGGATGCCCTCTTTTGTGTCTCTGACAATGCAGACCTCCTCGTAGATGGAGGGGACGAGGTGTCACTGAGGTCCACTGCCGAACTCGGTTGAGAACCTCGCTGTGAACTCTGGCAGTGTGTGTATGTGACTTACATAACAGATGCTGGGCTGTCTCGCTGGGGCGGAGGGGTATACAAATGTGCTGTGCGAGTCTGTTTGTGTGTGTGTCAGAGGGGTGGAGGGCTACACTAGCTTCTCTGTTAAGCGTCTGAGGTCACTGCTGGCCCCCATCACAAACAAGTCCTCATCATCTGGCCTCGAGCGGGAACGCACACATGAGGCCTCTTCTGAATGTTTAAGTGCGTACGTATGCTGTTTGTGTACGTCTCTTAAGGGTGTGTACGCAGCCCAGGAGAGCTTGTTTGTATGTGTGTATTTACATTCATCCCTGGAGACCCGTCATACTAGGGGTAAGAGAAGTAAATAAACACATAAACAAACCGCATATGCAAATCACGGTTGTTTTTTCAAACGAAGCAAAAACACTGTCTTGCAGCTGAGGTCTTCTTGCCCCACTAAATACATCTACATGTGCAGTTATAATCAAACTAAAGTCTTTATCAACCAAAATGTCATACAATTAACATGTATGCATGCTGGATAAAGCCAAGCTACAGTCATATTATGTCTGTTAGTTCGACAAATGATGAGAATTTTTGAAGTGCATGCAAAATTCCATACTATTTTGTCTAATTAAATTAAAAACAAAACCATTAAACTATCCATAGTTTGAAATGCTACAAGTTATTTATGCATTATAATTTACAGTACAATATAAAGAATATAGATAGCATACAGTGTATAGTATATAGTAGATTTGCTAAAGATTACATTGCATGATGAGTTTTTTTTAAATATTAACTATAAGTGAGAGGTAGATGATGGCAGGTCATCTAAATGTAAAAATTCAATATTCAATATCGACCCACACTGCTAAATTAAATAAACGTCTAATATAAGCCAATAAACGCTATAGTACGATCAAAAGTACCAACTGAAATTTTAAAAATGTGGCGCTTTGAATTCGCTCGGATTCGTTCATTCGATATGCATCACTGAACTTAATGCTACTAGTCAAAGTCTGTCTAGCATTTCTTTTGGGTTCACATTTACATCAAACTGTTGTAATCAGTAATATTTGCGACGCAGGAACCAAAACCTGCTAAAGCTGTCCAACAATAGTTTTGAGGTAAATATAGAATGGGACATCTAAATAATGTAGTCTGTCACGTTTACGAAAACTGTAAACTGCTAAAACTGCCACGTCACTGCAGCACCTGACCGGTTTTAGATTAATATAGAAAGGACTCCAAAATACCACGTAATCTAAGGTGCTTTTTGAAAATGAATTAAAGCTGCCACGTCACAGCTGCACCTGATTAACACGTGTCGCTATAATCTAAAAGTAGTTCTGCGGTAAATTTAGAACAGAACACCCAAAATACCAAAAATGGATTGTAACACTTCCCATTTTAACCCGGATTAGCCGTTCATGTACTCTCTATTGTGGAGTTGTAGTGAAATGCGACTACGTCAAATCTGTTCAAGAATCTCAGACGTGGTCGTGGACGTCACACATTCCAAATGCGTTTAATACGGATTTCAACGGGGGGAAGAAAAATCCCAGACACCATTGTTACAGTGTAAAATAGACTGCTAAATTCCAGGCACGATCATTTATTTGCTGAATAAGCCTGATTCAGTATCCACTGCACTTTATTTGAACTTTGTGTGTGTGTGTGTGTGTGTGTGTATATATATAGGACTTCTAGCACAAGACTCATACATATGACTTCAAGCACATGACTTCTAGAAGGTAAAAGCCGGTATTTCTACATAACATTATGCATTGTGCTGTCTGTATTGAGTCTACAGGACATGATTTTCTGGTATCGTTCTTGTCGAAATATGTTCTGACAACCATAAATCCACCCATTTCAAGCACTAACAAGAATGAAATAACATTCAAACTGAAGTCTGGCTTAGAAATCCTTTGTCCACCCTGCATATTATACAACCAGTCCTTTTCCATGACACATTAGAAATCTATCAACAGTTCCTTTTCAATTTTCCATCGCTAAAAACACTTAACTGGCATTTAATTACTTTTGGATCAACAAACACTGAGCGAATGACTGCGTGACCTGCCAGCTCATGAGGTCACACCATATCGCGCACAAAAACACGCACGCATGCAACTATAATACACATATTATGTGGTGTTGTGTTGCATGCTGATGACTGGAGAAGTGGGGAAAAGGAGCATACCAGTTTTTATACCGCTATTAAACGAGCCATGAAGGGGCCACCCTAAGTTGTCTCGGAAAGAGGCCCCCCAGTCAGGAATGTAGCGGCCGTGCCGCCCAGCGCATCTGTGCACTGGAGCCACCTCAACGGAGGAATTTCCAACGTTCTTATAAAACTGATAATGGGATGTGTACGCAGCAGGAGTGGAAAATCAGAGGTGCATTACAAGGTTTTCCACATTCCTCTCTCTCCATGGGCCAGACATGCGTGCCCTGCTTATGCTGGAGTCTGAGTGTGAGTGGATCTCTCGGTGTGTTTATGTCTACCTGCTGACGGGATATCCCCACAGGCATCCACTGGTGTTGTTTAACACAGACAGTTTCTGTATATACACTGCAAAACTTATAACGGACTTGGAACGCTATAAGGCATTTTTATTTGCGAACATGCAGATCAAATCGAGTCTAGACATTTTAAAGAATAGAAAAAGAAATACACTAGCGCTCAAAAGTTTGGTGACGGTAAAGGTTTTTAAAGACGCTTCTTTATGCTCACCAAGGCTACATTTATTTGATCAAAAATACATATTTTAATCTATTTTAAAATTTAATTTATTTCCATGATGGCAAAGCTGAGATACAGTCTTCAGTGTCACATGATCCTTCAGAAATCCTTCTGATATTCTGATTAGGTGCTCAAGAATCATTGTTTTCATTATTAATCATTATTATTATCAATGTTGAAAATATTTTTGTGGAAATCGTGACACGTTTCCTGCAGGATTCTTTGATGAAACAGAAAGTTCAAAAGAACAGCATATATGATTATAGACAAAAATGTCATTGACATCTTATGTTTTCTATTTAATATATTTTAAAATCGAAGTTATTCCTGTGAAGTTAAAAATAGTTAATATTTCAGTGGAAACTGTGATATATTATTATTATTTTTTTTTTTTAGGACTCTTTGACAGATAGAACAGCATCTATTTGAAATGGAAATCTTTTGTAACATTAAAAATGTCTTAACTTTATCTATTTAATGCATCCTCGAAGAGTTAAAGTATTCATTTCTTTGACCTCAAGCTTTTGAGGGGCAGTTTATACAAACTCACCCAACAGCGGCACTAATGGCAGCTGAGGTTTCATTCTCTAAGGCCACATCCTGACTGATGCAACCAATAACTGTCTTCAGCAAACTGCTAAATTAACACAGTCTAATAGTAAAGCCAAAAACTGATACCCATTTTCTCCAAGGACGCACGTATTTACTTCCAACCTGGGCAGCTTCAGCCATCTCCACAGATGATAAATGCAGACAGAAACCAAATAAAGATCTAGTTTCTTCCATTGGCGAATGGCTTCCTGCTCAGCTTTTGTTTGGTGTGACTGTACGCAGATGGACGAGTGGCAGTCTCCTCTCCTCGGAATCACAGAGCGATCTCCCTTAACTGGCAATGAGAGACGAACAACATGAACCAGCGGGCATATGATCGGCTCTCTCTGTTACAGACTGTCGCTGCAATTTTACAACGTTTCAACAATGTTCTTTCTCCTGAGACAACAATTTAAGAGAGGTTTTTTATTTTTATGAAGGGAGTACTTTTTATTTTATGAATTGCTGTTAACTTCAACAAAACCACCAAACAACAAAAAAGTCAATAAGTTTTTTTTTTTAATTATTATTAAATTAATAATTTTATTTAGCAAGGACACTGATCAAAAGAGACATTAAAGACATTTATAATGTTACAAAAAATTATTTTAAATAAATCCTCTTCTTTTGAACTTTTTATTCCAAGAAAACTAAAAAAAAATTTCATTTTCAACATTGATTATAAGAAAAAATGTTTCGAATGATTTCTGAATGATCATGTGACACTGAAGACAGGAGTAATGATGCTTCACCATCACAGGAATAAGTTACAATTTAAAATAGAAAAAAAAATTCTACCGGCATCAACTACTGAAAATCTGCTATTGAAACAAACCTGGTTGACGCTGAATACTGATGCACAAAATCAATCAATCACTTCAATGCACACAAAGGACAGGGGTCAAAAGACGGATGTTAAACCGTAAACAGCCGTACTATAACGTCCGTAGGTAAATGCCATGCTCGCAGCAGTATGTGGCCAGATCTGTGTCGCACTGTAATGAGGGCTGCAATGCTAGCGGCAGTTTTTCTATTTCCTACCCTCTGTCCTCCCACTTACTTACACACTCCTGTCTCTCCATCTCCACACACATAACATGTACCCCACGGCAGCATTAACAAACTCCTGTGGTTTTTAAATAGAGCAGCAAAATCTCAGCCACAGCAACCCACGGCTGCTGCCTCTCCATCTGCCTTCCCATTTCCTTTCTGTCTATTCTTCCCTCTGACTCAATTCATGGCTCCTTCCATTCACAGGCTAAAAATATAAGTGAGGCCCTCACCTTGCCTCGGTGTCAGCGCGTCAGAGCGTCAGTAGGCTGAATAAACGTCAGCTGCTCTCTTCTCTTTAGTGCTCGAAGATTCAGGTGGGCTCCATTAGAATAACCTCTCTCTTTCTCCATTAATCTGATTCTACCCTGTTCTGAAACCTGTGTATGATTCCCATCGGATGTGTCACACGCTGTCTCCCTAGGGCACAGGGATCTTGTATCTCTGCGTCTGACAGATAAAGAAAGTTGATGCATTACCGACATCCTCCCGTAACATCATTCTTTCCTCATTTTAAATAAAAAAAGCTATGGTGAAGCGGTTTGATTGAAAACACGTTACACATTTAGCTGTGGTGCTCATGTAGGAAATGAAGGTTCGAATCTCGTCTCGTTTCCTGTTGCCTTGCTGAAAAGACCAGTATGTCAACCAGTATGTGGTTCATGGTTCATTTACAATAATTTTCATAAAATAAACATTAACTAATTTTTTATTACTGCAAAGGCTAAATTTCTCTTTTTCGTTTCGCCAAAGTACTACAAATTATTTACATATTTAAAAAATAAAACAACTGAAACACAACAAAATTTAAAGTTTAAAATGAACATGGAAAATATAAAAATAAAAACTCATTAAAAGGTACACTACGTACCTTTGGCGCTCTAATGGTTAATAAACACACAAAAAAAACTGCGTGCGTCTTGCGGAAGAATATTGTAACCGGAGCTACTTCTCTCTGTTTATGTACATGACGAGTCATGACAAGTCTGGGATTCTCCGCAACGGTTGTCGTCCTGCCCGGTCTAAAATAGTCCGAATATAAACACTTATTATGGGTGTACTGTAGTGATTCAGGACACGGTTTGGAAAATGGATTCATGATGTACTCACTCATTATATACATTTTGTACATTTTCAACAACAAAAAAGTTAAACATATTGTACCTTCACAATATGAATGAATACTAAGATAGTCTAGTAATGATAATAAACTGATAATAATACCAGCAACTAAAATACAACATATGATTGCCCTCCAAAAAAGGTTTTGTTGAAAAAAAAAAAAAAAGGATTTGTTGAAACGATTGCCTATAAATTCTTGCGTCCAGCCTGGAGTGACTCATACGCTGGATGATATGTTTTATAGGATACAGTGCAGTCCACCAGCCCGGTGTGTAAAGCCAGATTTTTTTTCGACATTAATAATGGAGGCCACAGACTCTCAGAGAGCAAAGGGAGTCTGGGTGAGAAAAAGAGAAGGGAAAAACTATGATCTGTCTGACAAGGCTGTTTGAAAAAAAAAAAAGAGAAGAGATAAAAAAGGACTCCAATTTTAAAAAAGCATCTGACATTCAACTTCAAACTTTACCTTTAAACCATGCCGTAAAGGTGGGTTCAGACAAGGTTGTCTGATAAATTTATACCTGTGCAATAAAAGTCATTGAATATATGCTATCAACTCCGTACCTGGGATAGATCTGGACCGTAAATTGCTTTTATGTGAATCCCGATCGTAGAGAACTGATTTTCCGGTGTGAAAGGTGCCAGGAATGTGGTTGATTCAGGCCAGTAAAGACAGGTGGTCTCACCTGTGATTCCATGGAATAAACCCACCGTTTTCCTGGCTGTTCCCGAGCATCTCTCTCAGCTCTATTTCTCAAAATCTCGCTCAAATTCATCATCCCTGCAAGCTGCCTCACCTGAACAAAGGCAAAGCGTCTTTGTGCGTCTTTCATCTGAGAGTCGCACGCTGTTGTCTTTTCATCCATTCGGGCTGAGAATGACATGAATCTCGCTCTCTCTTTCTCTCCATATGATGTCTTAGCTGACCCCAGGCCTGGGCTAATGTCAGTGGGCCATCTGTGATAGGAACCCTGGGGCCCAAGTGGCGGAGGGCCACATGCCTGCCTGCCCACTTCCTGAGTTCAGCCCACACACTGGGCCTGGCCATTGCAATGCCTGCACACACACATACAGTATGATGCACACAAACACATACAGACACCAAAGAAATGCTGCCGGCAGTACACAGTACACACTCAAACACTGAAATCTACATAAACATGCTATACGGGGTCAGCACAACTGAACTTCCTACCCACTCTCTGCCGCTTTACTTGTGCTCACATTACGCACTTCAAACCATACACAGCACTGATAGCTATACAATCATCTGGTCATCAAGTCAGAAGATCACATTAATGTTCAAAGCAAATCATGATTATGAACGTCTTTTCCACCTTCTCTCTCACTGAAGTGTGAGTCACTGAGAGCTTGCCCATTTGGCTCAGGTTGGGTATCCAGGTCTCACTGTTTGCTACAGATCTGGCATTGGCCAGGGCCGAACAGACGGTATGGTGAGCTTAGCCCAGTCGGAGCCTAGGCCACAGACACGGAGAGGGGACGCAGTCAGGGTCTGTCCAACCTCCATCCACACACCTCCACACTCTTCTGGCACTCGCATCAGTGACATTTGCGTCACAAGGCACAGCTAGAGTAGGTTTGAATGAAAGCCTAGGCATTCATTATGAAAACCTGGCCATGCTGTTTCGATCGGACCCCGCTGCATTCACCCTTTAGTTGCTCTTCTGCGGTGTGTAATAATGGCAGCTGTACATTATAGCAATGTTTCTTTGATTACTGACAGTTTCGGTCAAAATAAAAAGATGATTTATACGGGCTTTATATTATATTATATTACAGCTAAGGTACAAAACATAAATATATAATAAAATATTACATTTTTTTGGTATGTTTTCACTGTCATGAACTAATAGAATATATATGGAAAATAAGTTCAAAAATATTAATGCAAGCAAATGATTGACAAAATGACAGCAGTGATATATTTCAGCTTTTGTAAAAATAATAATAATAAATACAATTGACCATCTACTTTTAAGGTATACTGTACAATTAATTTAATATAATATAATATAATATAATATAATGAAAAATAGAATAAAAAAATGTATGCACTAAAACAGAAATAATCACAAAAATTATTAACAATATATAATATAATATAATATAATAATATAATGAAAAATAGAATAAAAAAATTAATGCACTAAAACAGAAATAATCACAAAAATTATTAACAATATATAATATGATATAATATAATATAATATAATAATATAATGAAAAATAGAATAAAAAAATTAATGCACTAAAACAGAAATAATCACAAAAATTATTAACAATATATAATATAATATAATATAATATAATATAATGGAAAATAAAATGAATGCACTACAAATCAAAGAAAATGATTAACCAGACATTAATGAATAGGAAGCAGCTACAAAATATGCAAACCATCTACACGTCAGCATGATTAATTCATAGAATAGCCACATTTACTCACAAAGGTCGGAGAAGTTAATAGGGGGAAAATGCCAGCCGTGTCACCATGGACACGCTGCCTCTCTCCGGCGCATCTCTCTAATGCTGCTCAGGTAGCAGTCTTGACTTTTAACCCGCACTGATGGTCACTACAGAGTCATTCAAGACTGCAGATGCCGAATCCGTTGTCAGGAGACAACAAAATGCTAAGCTATTTCATTGGTATCTGTCAACGCATGACAAAAAGGAACCTCTGTGTCAGCACAGAGATTCTTGGGAAAAAAAGGAAATCATGTGGGAGCGAGTGAGTGTGGATGTGCTGATTGTCTCTTTCACTCCTCTTCATCAGAGGGAGGAGTGCTGTGGCGCAAGGTCATAGAGGACCATTCCTCTCAGGTGTACAGGTGGCCTCCTCCTGCCATCTGTACTCGATAGTTCTCTATTCATTTCAGACTTTTTGTCTCCAAAGGGAGCGGCTTTCAGCTTAGCCATTGAATGGTGAATTTTTCATCAAAACACTATTTTCTGCACTCCTAAGAAATCAGGTCCTTAACTGTAAATGGCTGATTCTAATCAGCATGCAAAGATGCAAAACATCCACTTCTGCCTGGAAAGGGAATGAAAATGTGTCATGATTATGAGGAAAATGCATACTAATGTGTGAAAATGAGTGGCGAGCCTTTCGGCTGAGAAAACGTTTCATTCAAGTAAACTGTACAAAGACAGCAAACGGAACACTGTGTAGGACACACAAAAGAAGACGAGGTCAGACGCTGAATGAAGTGCCATCTTGTTGTGCTCTTCGAAGGCCGAAAGAATCTTGATGGCTGGTCAAATGTGTATCTTGCATTTTTATGGTTTTAAAGAAATAGTTCACTTTCGATCATGATATACTCACCCTCATGCCATTGCAAATCTCAATGGTTTTATCTCTTCTATGAAATGCAAAGGATACAAATACAAAGAATTTTGAATAATGTACTGGTCGCTCTTTTTTCCAAAAAACGATATACGTATGATAAAAGTGCTCTATATGACTCAGCTGAAACATTTGTGTGATGAACAGAACAAGTCATTATCTGTCCTAGCCCACCTTTGCACTTTCTTGAGAGAAGTACTGATGTACAATTCATGAACCATCAGCGTTGTTACCATTGACTAAAACTATTAAGAATTGTTTTCGGTTATTGAAATAAAGATGGAATATAAATATTAGGGAAACTTACAAAACTTAAAAATTAGGAAATTATTTGGCAACTAACTGGAATAAAGGAAGTTGAAGTACTACAATAACTAAAAGTACAGTAAAACTGAAAACTAAAAATAGCCTAATTAAAGCGAAACAGAAATATAACTATGTCAAAGGTACATAAAAGTTCTAAAATTAGAATAAAAATGAAAAATCTAAAAATAAAATCTAATTCAAAATGTTAATAAATACTATAATAGTATATAAACAATAAAAAAAACAACCCTGATTCACAAAAACTGAATGTTTTGTTCACAAATCATGGACTGATTCATTCAACTCCCCCAACTCAGTGACCTGGTTCACAAGTTCAGAAGATTAGTAAATGGAAGATTATCAGTTAACAGCTCAAATTATGGTCCGTTTCTCAAAAATAAAATTAGAAGATTACTCTGCTGAATCATATGGACCACTTTTATGTTCCTTTCAAAGCTTGAAATCTTCAGTCCGATTTAATTTAATGATATGGAAAAGACCACATTATTAAAAATTCTCCCTTTGTGTTCCACAAAAAAAAAGAGGCTGAGTAAATGTCTTAATTGAAATAATTCCTTCAAAACTGACCAGTAAACTGGGAAAACAAACTAGAAGACCCCTTCCAAGGGCTTCTGGGTACATAGATCTGATATGTGACACGCTCAAATCCAGAAAAACAAGTCTTTGGGCTAATCAAATAATGGCAAGCAGAAAACAAGCAGTAAAGAATGCAGTGCCCAAACCTGGACACAATTACTTCCTGTCCCACTGCCAAGACAGAGCAATTGATGAAGCAGGGTCTGTATCGGGTTGTTGTGCACAAGGTTCTGCTGTAATCCCGAGAGTGCAGCGGTGGCAGGCTAACATCGCATTACTCTCATGCTCACGGGCGGGCAGAGCTTCCGCGCCGGTCATTAATTGCTTTCTCTCACGCCGGCAGGTTAAAAAGATCTGCCGTGGCAGGCTTCCCTCCGCTAGCACGCTTTAGATGTTCAGAACCCAAGGGAAAAGCGGAAACACCAAACAAACAGCAAACCGATCTGTACACAAGAGATGCTTGACGTATGCCGAACGGGGCATTTCCCGAACCCTGTCACGGAGACACCTCTTCGAACTACAGTACAGCAGATACATCCAGAGCGTTTGTGAATGGAAAATGCTTTAGCACACTTGGCAGGGAGGATCATTCCACTGCTATCAGACAGACTATTACAATTCTTTCTCTACACAACAGGAGGAGGAGGAGGATGGAAGAAAACGAGGAGGATGTGCTCTTCTGACCTGCATCTCAAGGTCATCAAGCTCATTTCTGAATGAGACTTGGATTGTACGTGCATATTAGTGTGGGTTGTATGCCAAAGAAATTGCTGCACCTTTAAACTTGTGACGTTTAACTTGATGACATTCGCCTGGTGTCTGCGTGGTGTTCCCCGGCGTTATCGCCGGAGCCTTCCCTCACATAATGAATTATGCCACGCTGATAAGGCAGACAGCTGTATGGGAGGGGGGGGGCATATCCAGAGACAGATGAGACACAAAACAAGCATTTTTTTTAATAATTCCTGGTGCAGTTGACATATGACATGAGGCATGTGAGCCCCGGGGGGAATTTGGTGGGGGGATGTGAGGGGTGTCCCTCGACCGAGAAGGGAACTGACATTCCTCTGCACACAGGATGCATCAGTATCAATGGAAGTATAACAGCTATGTGCCATCCACGGCGTAACAAATGCATCGCCAGGAGAGAACGTTAAAAGAAAGGAACATGCAGATGAAAAGCGATTCCTGACAAATGCAAGGTTTGTTAATTCCCTGCGTTAACGTTACAGCGTACAAGCTGTACGGGGAAATCGAGCATGCAGGGACTCTGTCACTGACAGCTTGCTGCAACCCACAGATAAACAGGCAACACACGCTCCTCTGCTCCCGTACCTGCCCTCGCGGGTCTCATCAGCTCCCTTTCGGTTTACAAGCAAAGACTGGGATATCACCTCCCTGATCAACGCTAGATACATCGGTAGAGACGACACGAGAAGGAGAAAACTGGATTTGTGAACCAACCTGGCTTATCAAGGTCCTCGGTCATCCACAACATTCCGCCGATCTCAAATTCTCCTTGTCCATTCTAGGAGGTCAGGAATAAAACGAACAGCCAGCCCCAGCCGAAACTCCCATCAATCAGAAGGCTCTCGCTGATAGAGCGTATACTAGGAGACCTACTGATGTAAGCTAGTCACCAGAGAAAATACCCAGTCGTGACGCATATCCAGGAACAAAAATAGCACTGGGGCTACCAGAGGGATTATACAACAGACTACGCTGAGAGGTACTTTCGCAACGCCTGCTCTTCTGGGCGGTTTTACTGCCTTATAAATCTCGAAAAAGCTTGACATGAACAAAAACAGATGGGACAAGGTACTTGACGAAAAATCACAGATGACCTTTTGAACGTTTGCTAGCATTTGTGCGCAACAACCCTTGGGTTTTATCGGACAGTGATTTAATTGCAGTCTGGCCTCGGTGCCTTTGACCCTGGGATTGTCCACAGAGTGCTGTGTATAACAACACGGTATCACCGCTCCCTCCCCACCTCCCGCAGGGCTATAAATAGCTCACCGGGCTAATTCTTACAAAATCCCTTTATAGATGTGCTTTCACCGATCACTCTCGGCCAGGCCTAGAACACTGATACGATTAACGTTTAGATCATGGTATGTAATTAGAGTCTGTGCGAGCGCGTGTGCATTTAGCAGGTAAAAGAACAAACGCTGACATTGGACAGGTGTGCACTGCGACAATCCCGAAGAGAGGGTTTTATGGGAGGACCAGGCTGCTGAGCGGAGACTTCCGGCCACCCCCTTCACCGCAGAGAAGATTAATTCAAACTTATGCTAATATATTTACCTCCGCCACTCCGTGTCATGAGTGACAGCAATGCAGCCCTTCTGAGGGTCACCTGAATGAGCTGTCGGCTCAAGAGTTATGGCCACATCGTCCCACAGCTGTGGCGCTGTTCCAGGGAGCATTTACTCAACCTGCAGGATGACATCAAGCTGTCAGGAGTCACCGTGATAACGACCATCCCGGTTATCCCAAAGATGAATCAGTTAATCACATCTGTGAGCTAAACATACACTGCTGTTCAGCAGACTTTTACCCTTACCTCAGAATCCAATTTACACAGCTAAATATATTTAACCAGGCCTGACCTCTGGAGAACGACTCAGTGACTAACTGAGAATCTAGCCAAGTGGGAGCCAGTATCCCCCATGATATCGCCCACTCAGAGACGAAGAGAATATATATAACAAAGAAAAAAGAAAATAAAAAGGACCCAGACCGGTTCCCTGGGGGTTCTCACTCACTGTCTGAACAAGTCTCTCTGTAAGCCACTCTGTTGGTTCAGCTACCAAAAGATCTCCAATAGGGCACCACATTAAAATGTGTTGGATTGATTTTGATAGAGTCTGATTTGCACTATTTTAGATGGGTCATTTTTTAATTGGAGTAGCAAATGAGAGGCATAAATTTGTCAGAATATTTATTTAATAATGTACATTATGCATTTAACTTATATAAAATACTAGTGACACAATCACTTTGTGATTCTCACAAATCTACTGTTGTGATAGTTTCAAGGTCACATGAGATTTTAGAAATATTAATATAATTACATTTACTAAATCATTCAAAATTTTAGAGTTGGTTAGAAAAGACGTATCTTAAGGTCAGCAAGGCTGCATTTATTTGATCAAAATACAGTAATATTGCGAAATATTATTACAATTTAATAATATTTTATATTATTAAAATATTATATAATATATTATTATATTATTATTATTATTATATATATTATTATTATTATTATTAATATATATATATATATATATATATATATATATATATATATATATATATATTAATATATTGTAAATAATACATTTTAATATATTTGTAATTTATTCCTGTCATGGCAAAGCAGAATTGTCTTCAGAAATCAAGCAACATTTTCTATTAATATCAATGTTGAAAACAGTTGTGTTCAAAAGAACAGCATTAATTTGAAATGTTTTTGTAACAATGTAAAAGTCTTTACTATCGCTTGTAATCAATTGAATGCACCCTTGCTGAATAAAAGTATTAATTTCTTTAAAAAAAAGAAGAAAAAAATCGTACAAATCCCAAACGTTTGAATGGTAGTGTACTTTTTTAAATCACAACGCACAAATTGTTTTCGTGCATTATTATTTACGATTCATTGTCATTTAAATTTGATTTTAACTCCAAAGTTGAGGGATACCACTCGCCACGGCAAATGAATAATCCAAACGCGTGCTGTAGAGATGGAAAAGGATTTCCAGATAATATCACTACCAAAATCTATGAATCTATGATCTAAATCAATCTTTTCTGTTTTACTGAACAAACAGGTGGTATTAACTGTGGGCGTGCATCATAAAGAATGCCATCTGCTTACTGTGGAGAAATACAGAGCAGGCTTCATCTATGTTCCACTGTTTTGTTGCACAAATTAATTATTAATTCACTTATACCCACATGCATGCAAGCAAGCATACAAATGTACACAAACTCCTACTGAATGCAGCAACACATAACAGTGCATTTCTGGCTAAACCAGGCAGGTGAAGTTTCATTAATATTTAACAGCTCAGAATCTGAATGCCCTTGATCTAAAAACGGCGTCGGTCCGCATTCTGCCTACATGCAGGTGCCCCTTAACCCAAGTCATTGCTGATGAGACAATGTGCCGAGCGTGAGAGCCAAATAAAAAGGCTGCAGTGCCATGCGTGCAGACAGGTACAGGCCTGTCATGTTCACGGTAATGGTCAGAGAAGAGATAACGGTCTAGGACAAGATCTAGGGCAGGATGGACGTCTGGCTGTTTCTTTGCATCATCCTCAGCCTGACAGGTCTGTGACCAAGGGACAATAGGACAGGAACAAGATCTCAGCTGGCATTAGTGCTGAATGAACAAGTTTATTGGCTGAGGTGAGGCTCTGGACTTTTGCCAGGCTGCGAGCACTCCTCTAATCAGCAGGCTGCGCTGAGGGGAGGGACTCAAGGGAGCTGAAGGATCCTCCCATCACCTCAGTGCTCTCTGCTTACCTCACAAACCCCTAGCTGGGATTGGCCTTTATTTCTCCCCTTGTCATGGAAATTTTTCCTATTCATATATTAAAGGCAAATCCATTGCACAAACTACCTACCTACCTTGTCCAACTGCTACTGTGGTGAGATTACTGTTACAGTCCCAAACCTTTGAACGTTTTGACATTGATATATTGCAACTGATTAGTCATGGTATTATTCATAGGATTATCATTTGTTCGTCAGCATCCACAGAGAACTCGGTGAAGTTATACGTCTTGGGAAACACGATGAAAGACATGTCAACCTTCTGTTTCTAGTATATTTAGCATGTATTAATTCGAAGATCAGAAGGAGCCGTTCCGAACTCTGTCGTAAGAGGAGGATCGTACTTATGAGCAAAATCAATCGCCATCCACCCTCAGGGCATTTCATGCAGTATTTCTTAATTTGACGTTTCATTTGAGGACATAAAACTTCTGCAAACACTTCAAAAACTTTAAATTTCTTTTTAAAATTTAGAGACAGACCATATATATATATATATATATATTTATTTATTTATACACACACACACACGTTGTGTTTTCATGTTTTATGGGGACTTTCCATAGGCGTAATGGTTTTTATACTGTACAAACTGTACATTCTGTCCCCCTACACTACCCCTACCCCTAAACCTACCCATCACAGAAAATGTTCCGCTATTTTAGATTTTTTAAAAAGATAATTCTGTATGATTTATAAGCTTGTTTCCTCATGGGGACCAAAAAAATGTCCTCAAAAGATCAAAATTTACTAGTATTACTATACCTGTGGGGACATTTGGTCCCCATAACGTAGGAATACCCGCCGACACACACACACACACACACACACACACACACACACACACATACATATACACACTCCCGTTCATAAGTTTGGGATCAGTAAGATTTTTAATGTTTTAAAGGAGAAGTTTTGTCTGCTCACCAAGGCTGCTTTTATTTAATTAAGAATACAGTAAGAACAGTAATATTGTAAAATATTTAAAATAACAGTTTTCTGTTTGAATATATTTTACGAATTAATTTATTCCTGTCATGGCAAAGATGAATTTTCAGCATCATTACTCCAGTCTTTAGTGCCACATGAACCTTCGGAAATCATTCTAATAAGCCGATTTGCTGCTAAAGAAACATTTATTATTATTATTATCAATGTTGAAATCAGTTGTGCTCTTTTTTTTCAGGATTCCTTGATGAACAGAAAGGTCAAAAGAACAGCATTTATCTGAAATACAAAGCTTTTGTAACATTATACACAACCGTCAAAAGTTTGGGGTCGGTAAGAATTTTTCTTTGTAGTTTTTTGAAAAGAAATTAAAGTAATAAATACTTTAATTCAGCAAGGATGCATTAAATTGATCAAAAGTGACAGTAATGACATGTTACAAAAGATTATATTTCAAATAAACTCTTTTGAACTTTCTATTCATCAAAGAATCTTGAAAAAACAAAACTGTACACAAAGTACTTTAAATTAATTACTTACACATTAAATGTTTCTTGAGCAGCAAATGTTTACAATGATTTCTGAAGGATCAAGTGACATGAAGGCTGGAGTATTTCTTTCAAAAACATAAAATCTTATATATATATATATATATATATATATATATATATAAATATATATACACACACACACACACACACACACACACTATTTAATATATACTATAATTATAATAATTAATAATAATATAATTCACTGTAAAAAATAATAATAATTTAGAAACTGACCCTATGTATTATTTTAGCTGTACATAATAATAATTATTTTTGGTTTTATTTTTCACAGACCCAATGTTGATTGGGAACTTTAATTCCCTCAGTCCACCTTTACTGCATCAATTATTAATATTACGTATTGCTGAAAGTATTGGTTTCCCATGGAGGTGTACAAGAAAGACAACTTCTGATATCTGTATCAAAGCGGTTTCATTTAATACTGAATAATTAAACGTTTCTCTATAACAATGTGTTTGCATCATAATCTATTTGTGGGGCTGTAATGAAAAAGAGCCTGTTTAGAACGGAAATGAGGGATGTTTTGTTTCCATGCTTCGCTGACAACAGAAGTTCGTGCCTTTAGGAACCATCAATCCTCCAGAGTGGTGTTTGTCAAGGGAGCGTACAATTGTATATAACTAGCAGCCAAATCAGCAGGGTACATCCTGAAATCACTTCTCCTGAGCCCGTTTTACTTTCGCAGTCATTCATTCACATTTGCTGGAAATACTCGGCTTGTGAAAAGATGCTAAAAAGAGGGAAAAATCAAGCAATAGTGGATAACTAGAGCAGAGAAAATTGGGAGGCAACCTGTGCTGGGTTTCATTTGTAACGCTGCACAGGTCTTTCCATCAGATCCCTCAAGCACATGAGAACAGGGCACAGCCAACTGCTCGAAAACAAGAGCTTACGCACACATAAATGAATCGCACAATTAGAGCATGTTAACATGTTAACAGTACAGAGGGGTTTGTAGAGTCAGTAAGTGATGAACCTGTAGTCTGGAACTGAGGCACGCTGCACCAAAACCACCGCAATATCCACTGAACACAAAACATCACAGCTATCAGATACCTATATTCAAATATAAATAAATACAGAGTGATCGTGAGGAGACAAATATTATTCACTAGATTATCTGGGATTATAAAGAAGCGATCAGAACAGCCACAATGAACCAAAATAAATAGGCTGTAATGTCTATCAAACTATTGTGGAATCATGGAAATAAAGTTGAATCTATATTTTTTTCTATTAAAATGGGTTTTGATTTGGTTTGTGCCAAATTTGGTGGTATTCCCAGGGATTTTGTTTTGGAACCCTCAGAAAACTTTAACTCGATTTTTCTCAAAATTTACTTTTGCTGACTCTATCAAATTCAAACAGGAGAAACTCAGTCGTTTTTTGTCGGATTCCATCATACATCATTTTGAAGGTTTTTTTAAATGCACAATATATAAAATGTTTATATTAAAATATCCAAAAACCACTTGTGCAGTGTTATATATATTTCGTTCAGCTGTGTACTTACATTATCTTAAACATTTCCAAGAATTCAGAGAAATTCACATTTTTAAATAGTGCCCTCTCGTCACTTGCGCCTATCCGTGACGTAATATCTACGATATCCCTGGTTTCCGCTTGTGCTGCACAGTAACCATTGCAACAGACACGGACAGCAGCGTAACGTCTAGCGGCGCGCTGTTGTTTCGTTCAAACATTATGGACCATGGCAAGCAAACTTTGGGACATAAGGAGAAATAAAATGAGGATCAATATCGGCAAGGTGTTTCCGAGATGACGAGAGCTTTGCGACAAACTTTGACTTGACAGAGACGCTCTTACACGTTATTAGACGAGGTAAGCAAATGTAGGACACATAAGACTAATCAATGTTATAGAGCTCAACACGACGAAGTGTGAGAATATCATCAGTATGATACTGTAATGTTGATCTAGCTTACTGTTAGTCTCATACAGACAACAAACTAATACTAAACATTACAACTTTCCACACACTCATGATAGTGTAACGTTAGAGCAAGTGAAACAGCCCTGCGTTACCTCACAGTTTTAATTCATAGTCAGGACTATTAATACAGCTCATGATACGAAGGAAAAATGATATTGTGATTTGCATCATACAACTTTCAGGCTAATTCTCCTTAAAGTCATGATTAAATTGGCTTTTCATTCAACACACTGCAGGGTCACAGTCACAGATTTCTGACATCTCACTTCAGGCCTTGATAAAATGAGCACAAATTCATGTCAGTGTTCCATTTGACCTCTCAACCCCGGCTTGACTCGCGGCAGGAGTGATTCTCCGACCTAGGAGGCCCGGTGGGAGTTCAGGGGGGTGCGTGTGTAGTCTGATGAAAACAGTCACTCAGCAGCCATTCCAAAACAAACAGGCTCTCAAGCGAGGGCTGCACAATTGCTCACTGGAGTGCGAGGCAGTGGCTCACACTCGGTGCACCATCGGGGACCTGCTTTCTCCTCTTATGCAACCCAGGAGCGTGTTTTCCTATCTGCGCCGCTCCCCGGCAGCTGTCTCCGATTTTGCCTGAAGGAAAAAAACGGGAGAAAGAAACCTTCTGGAGTGAATACCCCTCTGAGCATACTCCCCAAAGCAGCTCTCTCAGGAGTCTGTCATTCCACAAGCTCAAGTTGCCCCACTGCACCTGTTGCTTTCAGAGGAAAGGCACAGAGGGGACAAGGCCGCCCCAAAAGAGACCCCTTGTCCGCAGTGTCGGTTTACAAAAATCGTCCAGACAAGCACGACCAATTTTAGCCCTGGCCCTGAGTCAGATCAGCTGGCTGATGTTGGGAATGAACACCGGGGGCTTCCCAAACAGAAGACCCCCTGTTGCATCCAATTCCCCTCCACTTGCCCGAACCAAAACACATTGCGGCGCAGGTGACTCACGCCTGCCCGATGCAAGAACAAGAGTTCTATTAAAGTGCACAGCAAACAGATTCAGGCTTTGTATATGCCGCTCCCCTCTTGTTCAGCGGCCAGAACCGGATGCAGTTCACCAGGGCAGGGGAAAAAGGACCTCAGATCATGAGGGTAATTTGAGAAATTATATTTTTCCACTTCTGAACAATTACCGTGAATAGAACATTAGCAGCTGAAATGAACTCAATTGCTCTGACAACACGTTTTAGCAACATAAGAATTGAAAGAAATGTCAAGCACAAAAGGCACTAAATGATACAACAGCAGTTTTTTTTGCATCAACTCTATATTTTAATTTAGAGTCATCAGTCTGTTTTGTTCTGCATGTTTTCATGACTGAATTTAAGGTATTTCCATTCTTTTATGGAATGCAAGGCTAATCACACAGTGAAAAAATTAAATAAAAATAAAATCTTCAAACAAATCTCCATAGTCTTATTAATGACTTTCTGAAATACAGTGCTTTCCCTCTTCATGACAAACTTCTAAAAATACAATCCAGTAAATTAAATACACCCTTTTGGCAACGCTTTTGTTTAGCCTCCATTTGCACACCATTGTTGTAAAAATAACTGAACTTATGTGCGAAGAGTTGTGAAATATTTACAATTAAAAAAACATGGTGCTCACAAAACCAAGGACATTGGTCCACTTCTCAGGGATGCATGAACTGAAATAAAATGCATACCACGTAAGTTAAAGCAGCAAATGTTCTGCATGGTGTTTGCTACAGTCCATTCAAATCCAAGAATTTACATCAAATTTAAAAGGCGTTCTCGATTCACTTCTGAATGGTGCACAACCCTACTTGTGTGGCAGGTCTAAACTTGGCCCTTGATCCTGGATGAACAGTAGGGCACATTGGACATATTGTTGGACGCTAAAAATATGCTAGGCTGTCCCGTGGATGTCCCTGCAAGACTCTGGAACATTCATAGAGTACTGAAAGTGCATGAGCCACTCATATTCTCTAAATGTACGTCAGCGGGAACAAAAACAGATGTCACTATTGTAACCTCTGCCGTGTGAGAAAAACAAGCTATTTTTTCTACTTTTTTAGAAAAGGAAAATCACCAAGATACCACTGTAGTATAAAAATAGTGGTTATAAAAGCTGGCAGGACTAGGTTAAAAGTATTTTTTTCCAGCGGGAGGATTTATTCCAAGGTTAAGCAGGTTAGTGAACATCAATAGTTTGCTGGGGAGGACGAATAAATGAATTTCTGTCAATGAGCAAGGGAACAGTATATCTATCTCTCTGGAAATGTGATCCACTGGCAGTGCAGTGGCCTGGTCACAAGCCCCCCCTCCGAGCACCCCCCCAGATGCCACCATCATCCCCGTTGCATTGCAATCGGTTAGCAGTTTGAGTACAGTACTGTGCAAAAGTTTTAGGCAGGTGTGAAAAAATGCTGTAAAGTAAGAATGCTTTCAAAAATAGACATGTTAATAGTTTATATTTATCAATTAACAAAATGCAAAGTGAGTGAACAGAAGAAAAATCTACATCAAATCAATATTTGGTGTGACCACCCTTTGCCTTCAAAACAGCATCAATTCTTCTAGGTACACTTGCACACAGTTTTTGAAGGAACTCGGCAGGTAGGTTGGCCCAAACATCTTGGAGAACTAACCACAGTTCCTCTGTGGATTTAGGCAGCCTCAGTTGCTTCTCTCTCTTCATGTAATCCCAGACAGACTCGATGATGTTGAGATCAGGGCTCTGTGGGGGCCATACCATCACTTCCAGGACTCCTTGTTCTTCTTTACACTGAAGATAGTTCTTAATGACTTTCGCTGTATGTTTGGGGTCGTTGTCATGCTGCAGAATAAATTTGGGGCCAATCAGATGCCTCCCTGATGGTATTGCATGATGGATAAGTATCTGCCTGTACTTCTCAGCATTGAGGATACCATTAATTCTGACCAAATCCCCAACTCCATTTGCAGAAATGCAGCCCCAAACTTGCAAGGAACCTCCACCATGCTTCACTGTTGCGTGCAGACACTCATTCGTGTACCGCTCTCCAGCCCTTCGGCGAACAAACTGCCTTCTGCTATAGCCAAATATTTCAAATTTTGACTCATCAGTCCAGAGCACCTGCTGCCATTTTTCTGCACCCCAGTTCCTGTGTTTTCGTGCATAGTTGAGTCGCTTGGCCTTGTTTCCACGTCGGAGGTATGGCTTTTTGGCCGCAAGTCTTCCATGAAGGCCACTTCTGACCAGACTTCTCCGGACAGTAGATGGGTGTACCAGGGTCCCACTGTTTTCTGCCAATTCTGAGCTAATGGCACTGCTCGACATCTTCCGATTGCGAAGGGAAGTAAGCATGATGTGTCTTTCATCTGCTGCAGTAAGTTTCCTTGGCCGACCACTGCGTCTACGGTCCTCAACGTTGCCTGTTTCTTTGTGCTTCTTCAAAAGAGCTTGGACAGCACATCTGGAAACCCCTGTCTGCCTTGAAATTTCTGCCTGGGAGAGACCTTGCTGATGCAGTATAACTACCTTGTGTCTTGTTGCTGTGCTCAGTCTTGCCATGGTGTATGACTTTTGACAGTAAACTGTCTTCAGCAACCTCACCTTGTTAGCTGAGTTTGGCTGTTCCTCACCCAGTTTTATTCCTCCTACACAGCTGTTTCTGTTTCAGTTAATGATTGTGTTTCAACCTACATATTGAATTGATGATCATTAGCACCTGTTTGGTATAATTGTTTAATCATACACCTAACTATATGCCTACAAAATCCCTGACTTTGTGCAAGTTTACCTTGAAGAATTGATGCTGTTTTGAAGGTAAAGGGTGGTCACACCAAATATGGATTTGATTTAGATTTTTCTTCTGTTCACTCACTTTGCATTTTGTTAATTGATAAATATAATCTATTACCAAGTTTATTTTTGAAAGCATTCTTACTTTACAGCATTTTTTCACACCTGCCTAAAACTTTTGCACAGTACTGTACGTCTGTTTGCTCCAGGAAAGCCTCGACATGCCGTGACACTATTTCCTGCTGTACGAAACAAACACAACCGTCAAATCTGCCTCGTAAGACTTTGAGAAAGAATGACTCAGTTGGGTGTATCCGTGTTAACTCACGTTACATTACCATATCACGGCTAGGTCACGACACTTGACGTTCCAGTTGTAAACTACACAAATGTTCCTCTCCTGAGGGGTTATTATGTTGCAGCCTGTTTCCAGTCAGATATTTGTAAGCTGGTGCCATGCCATGAGCTTGTTAACATCTACAGTAAACTTCTCCACTTTTGGGAAAAGAAATGACTCACTGAGGCTTTCAGCAATTACTTCAACAATCAACAAGACTTGTTCGTTTACAAAGAACGCTGTACTAGAAAACATCTTGAATTGATCTCTCATTGAGGGATTCTTAATCACGCACAACACAAATAAGATGCCAACTAGGGCTGCAACAACTAATCGATAAAATCGAAAATGAAAATCATCGACAACGACTGTCATTATCGATTAGTCGGGTCTACCTACCGTGCACGCAATACTTCCACCAGTCTTGTCAAATTACAGCACTGAATAAGGCATTTCTATGGACAAAATGCATTTAAAAATAGTGGAGGAAACAGAGTGAGCTGCTGCGGGAAAGATGCATGATCCAAACTGCCATGAGAACTCTTTATTTTAAGCTTCAAGCTAATGCATTAGCTCTGTGTTTAACATGGAAGCCTGCACGTCCTCAGCGCACGACATTCATTCTACGGCTGTATCCTTATCATTAAATGTGTCAAATTCACGCGAGCATTTCCATTTTGCATAAAGGTTTGTCCTGACAGTCTGCGTTAAACTTCAAACTTTATGTTACTGAATGAGCGCCGGCGCGCACACCAGCGTCACGCAGCGGTGGAGACAATTAATGTTAAAAATATTCATTTTGCTGAAATGTCTGTTGTTGAAATTTCAATTTAGGTTTAAAAATCAGTATGTCATTCAAGTATTTCATGGTAGGAACTGTAAAGGTATAACAGCATATAATTGAATAAACGTAAGATGCTTCTATTATTTACACAGGATAAAGAAATGACAGTAAGAGTGTGTGTTATGTGTGTGTTCCTGCAGAACATTTCTCGTGACTGTTGGTTAATACTGAGAGAGTTTTCTTTATTATCTTAATTTTTAATGTAGAGATTTAAACTATATACAGTGCTTAAATTTATTAGACCACCGCAGCTGTCCTAAACTGGTGATTACCAAAATCATTTTTATGTTTCTGTAATGGTTAATCCACCAACATGTGTGAGCTGTTTAGTCACAGTAGTATTTCTAATGCTAAAATATAAATATTGTTGTCGTGAATTTTCGAATTTACTGTTTTACAAGGAAGACAAAAATAGTAAAGCACTTTTTTCAGACACTCAGTTACAGTCAGTAACAACAGAGACTGTGGAAAAGCACATAAAAACAATGCCAGCAAGAATGCAAGCTGTTATCAAAGCCAAAGGAGGCCAGTTTTTTGGACATTATGTGTGAACAATGACTTTTTGTAAAATATTTATGTCTCTTTTCTGTGACAGGTAGTCTAAGAAATTAAACACTGTATTTTTTCATAGCAACTGGCACATTTGTTTGAAGGACATTGGGCAGGATGTGCAATAATGTGTTTTTTGTCAATAAAATAATTTTAAAAAAAGAAAATTAGGATTTCATCCGATTAATCGGAAAAATATTCGGGCCAAATAATCGATTATCAAAATAATATTTAGTTGCAGCCCTAATGCCAAATATACAATGACTTCAAAAATGTTTTTTACTTTAGTAGTTTATCTATCCATTATAAGACGATAAAACAATCCACTGTGATCCCAGTACATTTTCTACAGGAACATTGCCTCCTGAGACTGATATATTATTATTATTTTTATCTATCTATTTTAATATATCGTCACTGTACTAAAGCCAAAGCCAATATTAGGGATGTTACGGTGAGGAAATTTTCCTACCAGTTATGGTAAGTGACGAATTTCAGTTTTCCATTCTTTTTCCACCTCACTTTTAAAATGCTTATGATGCATGTCCACTAGTCCAGAGGGAGAAATTAATTTTCAATTAACTCCTATGGATGCTCAACTTCCATAGGGATGAACTGAAAGATCTCAATCTGCTCCGCACCAGTGGACATGCACCATTATGAATTACTTTCACTTTCGAATTGGCGCCAAATCTGAGCGGCAGTTGCTTGAATGGTGGGTTAATTTTTATTCTTCACGAAAAACACAACAACAAAACAGTACAACGAAGAACTTGCTTAAATAGGGGTTTTTACATTTCACTTTGAAACAAAATCTCCTGCCATCGTCTTGTCAGTCAAGAGTGACGCAAAATGGGCGAAGTGAGGTGAAATCTAATCTCTTGTTCTGCACATGCTGAATTGAGTAGACGCATTCAGTTTTTAATTGTAGCTCCTGTTCTCGAACTGAACTAAATGATTTGTATTACTTTAAAAAAAAAATCAAAACAGTGGGAAAGTGACATAACATCGACTATCGCAGCAAGCCTAACCAATATAATCTGATAATTATTACCTTTTGCAACCTTTTGATTACTAGATCAGATTTGACAGAACTTCCATAAAATATTCCAGGTTAATGACAGCAGCAGTTTCCCCTCAAGCTGCCTCATATCTCCAAATGGAACATAAGCTTGCACTTTCTTCTTGACACTAGCACTCATCTTCAACTATAGGATAGGACTGCGAGGAGCCTCCCTCTCCAACATTCAACATGAAATATGCATCCAATTATATAACGCATTATATAATGCATCCAAGACGTACTCTGCCATGCTGTGTGCTAATTAAGCCATGCATGGCGAACAACAGAGAGCGCGAGGAGCTGCTAAATTTAGGCTTCTCCCAGAGCCCATCCGCAGAACGAGAGATACATGAACGGATGCCCATTCGCTCACCCAGATCCGCATCTGACATCACACAGGGGAAAGATCCTGAGCTCGTTGGGGGAGAGAAATACAGACCTACAACAACCAGGATGCAGAAATAGAGGAGGACAAGGGAGGGAGGGAGAGAGAGATAGAGAGAAAGAGGAGGAGAACATCTATCAAGGTTGCAGCATGTGCTTAAAGCACACTCACAGCCAGACGCGACAATATATTCAGAGATAGAGCGGAAAAAAACTGAGTGTCAGAGGGAAAAAAACATGATAAAGTGTAGGAGCGGCAGAGAGTGTGAGGAGAGGGAGGGAGTAGTAAACAGTAAAGGGGAGAAGGACTGGGGTTGAAAGTGGCCTTGATGCAGAGTACTGCCAGAGAATGAGAAAGAGAGAGAGAGACAGTGACAGACACAGAGAGAGAGAGAGAAAAGTGCAGCTGTGTCACTCCTCCGTGCACAAATCCAGGGTCTGTCCCACCAGAGGAAATCAATTCACCCCGCCACTGCCAGGGCTTCCAATGCTGTGTATTTACACAAAGCAGATAGTCTAAGCCAATAAAGTGCTTCCCTCAGCAGGATATTGTAAAATCCAGATTATGATTCTCGTCCATCTACTCCGGCAATGCCAATCCAAGACTGAATATACGTAAAGCAAGACCAAAATATATCACATGTCAAAATGCAAGGCTCGGCATTGTAATTGGGAGTTCCCCTCTCAAATGGGAATGAACCGTTTCCCTACAATCCCAGAGCGGTTTGGGGACTGTCGTACCTATTTAGTGCCAATTAACACAGTTCAGCTTCCTGTGCCGAGCCCCGGTCTCAATGGGAGCCACATCTCCACATCTAGTTGTGGTAAACACAGCAAAGCTTTCTGTGTCCTAAACTTTTTCTGCTTCCCTCACTGGATTTTCAAAACATTACTCACCGACGGTGACAGTGTTAAATGTTGGCTGCGAAAGCCTCAGACGGCCCCTGCATATATTTATGGAAAGGAACCTCAGCAAAAATGCAACCATCTTTGACAGAATTACAGTGTTGAGCCTCAAAATTTGCTGCTTCAAAATAAACGAAATAAAATTTAAAAAAAAAACAATAACACTTTGCAGTAAAAATCATTCCGTATGATGTGACTGCTATATTTATAATATGTACTCGTATATAATTATTAATTATTATTTTGATTGTATTTTTTATTATTCAAATAATTTAAAAAAATATATAAATATTAAATTAATTAATTAAATAAATATTTAATTCATATAATTAAATGAAATATTTTATTTCAATAGCAAAAATTAAAATAAATTAATAATTCCTAAATAATTTCTATTATTTAATGCCCTGCATGCCATTCCAAACCTCTATGATTTTTGTAACACAAGTACAGAAATTTTGGGGGAAAAAAAATGTACTGTTACTCAGTTTTTTTTTTTTGTCTGTTTTTTAAAAAAACTTGTACAGTACTTCAGGAAGGAGGACCACTGGTGCACAGTATACACCAAACTGGCATGCCACCACAGACCACATTTCCTCAACGCCATGGAAACCAGCAGCACGGGAGAACGGATGCACTTGCGATTCTTGGATGGGCTGCAGGGCAAAAATTAGAAGGTGAGATAGGAGACTAGCAATGTCAGTTTAACAAGGCTGCCAAGCTCACAGATGGGATGAGGAAACAGACAGAATTGAGATAAAGTGAAACCCCCCTCCTGCCACGCTACCGGTACAGTCCTGCCAAGATCCAGTCCTCCAGGAACAGCGCCTCGAGTCTCACTTAAAATGTTCCTGCTTTGCCACACAATTTGTTTTGGCTAGAGGGTGACTGGAGGGAGAAAGTGAGCAAGGGATGATATATTTTGGTTCCGAAACCATTTAAATGTACGTCGCACTCGCAGGTTGCGATTTACTTTCTTATGCCGCACAGTCTTCCAAAGCATTTAAGGTTAGTAAAATCTTTTCAGGGATGCGATAGACACCTTGTGACTAACACGGTTTTGTATTAGGACTGCGCACCTGACATTTCAAAGGAACAGAATTTCACAGTGTTTGCACTTGCGAGCACAAACGCACACACATGCTCTCACGAGCAGTCAGAAGAGAGCAGATTGTCAGCTCAGGCAGGAAGCGGAGTGTATTCAGAGTGGGTTGCTGGGAGCACCAGAGACCTGACACTGTGGCAGCTCACACTTCCTAAGCCTTCCCAGTACGGTGTGTGCGTGTGCGAGTGTGCGCGTGCGAGTGTGCACCAGCAACACCTCCTCTCACTCAACCACCCCACATCACACCACATGTTGAGCAAGGGAAAGCAGACATCAGTGACATCACACTGAGCAGGTGGCTACCCCTCAAAGAAGAGGAAACCTATATCAGAAAAACATCGAGCTAAATGACTGTGCTTTGCTAAACGACTGTGTAATCTTCCATCTATCTCACAAAAAAAATATATATATATTTTGAAGCTTGGAAAGGGATCAGATACTGATTTTTATCATCAGGCTTTGTGTTTTGACTATGATTGTCTCATTTCAACCATACAATACATATAAAATATATATATATATATGTACATACAACATACATATAAAATAGCATTTCAAATCTGTCCAATACATATATATGTATGTGTGTGTATGTGTGTGTGTGTGTGTGTGTGTGTGTGTGTGTGTGTGTGTTTGTGATTTATGAGGACATGAAACATGAAATATGCGGACATTTCATGAGTCCTCATATTTAAAATAGCTTTAAAAATATACATAATATTTTATTAAAAATGTAAAAATGCAGAAGGTTTTCTGTGAGGTTTAGGAGTAGAGTTAGTGTAGGGGGCACACATAAAATGTGCGGTTTATACAGTTTAAAAACCATTACGCCTATGGAAAAACAAAACAAACCTGTGTGTGTGTGTGTGTGTGTGTGTGTGTGTGTATACACATGTATGTACCGATATTGCATGATTACATGTATTTATTAGATATGTACATTATATATATATATCTTTGTTTACTTACTTATCGTTATTTATATATTTGTTTGTTATTGATTTGCTGGCATTGGGGGGTGGGCGATTAAACCCTGCTGTTTGTTCTGTAAAATATAAAAAACTTTAAATAATTTTTTTTTTTTTTAAAAAAACAATAACAAAGAAAATAGAATGAGAGAGAGAATAAATAATAATAATAATAAATTATATAATAAAGATGCATTATCTATACACACTCCTGTTCAAAAGTTCTGGGTTGATAAGATTCTTTTATCGTTTTTAAAAGAATTATCTTGCTAACCTAGACTGCGTTTACTTGATCAACTTGATTAACTTAAAATACCTTTTTTTCTTTTTGAATATATGTTACATTTTAATGAATTCCTGTGATGGCAAAGCTGAATTTTCAGCATCATTAATCCATTGATCAATGTCTCTTTCTATGTAAGCGGTCAGCCTAGTAACACTTTAGTTTAGGGTCCAATTCTCACTATTAACTAGTTGCTTATTAGCATGCATAATACTAGGAGATTGGATATTTATTAGTACTTATAAAGCACATATTAATGCCTTATTCTGCATGACCAAATTCTGCATCCCTAATCCCAATACCTCATTTTAATAACTACCTTACTAACAATTAATAAGCAGTAATTACGAGTTTATTAAGGCAAAAGTCGTGGTTAATAATGAGAATTGGACCATAATCTAAAATGTGACCGGCAGTTCTTTGCTAGAACAAGCTGGAGTGAAGATATGACTTCATGTCATCGTCAAAAGCCTGGCTGCAGGAGACAAGGCTGGCATATTGAAACAAACCATACTAATTGGGTCAGTTGTGAAGAAGACCAGATGGATTAAACAAAGTAAACATGCACTCAAATAATGATAACACAGATCTATTTTATCTCATCACAAACTTCACACATCTGGTAAGGCACAGTGCATGTCTAATGTTGTTTTTTTATTTTGGCTGTCAGCGTAATAACGTCTCTGTTTGCAATGCTTCCTGTCACACGGTGGCCCAGACAAGCTGGTTGATCATGTCGCTCAAGCAAAAAAAAAAAAAGCCACCGTTTCTTCCACTGCACGAAGAAACACTCGTTCGCAGCCAAAAGCGTTTAAAAAAGCATGTCATGAAGCGTAGTTACCCCCTCCCTCGTCTTATTCAAAAGACTCCCAGCTTGCTCAGTGGGCTCTCAAAGCAGGGCATGTTTCGACACACGTCAAGTCGAGGGCTCATCTCTTTTGCTAATACTGTCAGTGTTTTTATTTCTTTTTTTCAGAGAGACTGGGATCAATGCTCCTAGGCAGACAGCTCGGGACTTTGAAGCATCGTGCGCCACACATACTGTACGTCGAGCGGGTTGCATGTTTGGTGGTGCAGGCGGCTGCAAAGCCTCTGAATGCGTTGATCAAGGGATGCGGGCTCAAAGGAGGAAGAGTGGCGGCCCTTCCATCCCTTCCTCCGTCCTCCTGTGATGAAGAGGAGCTTAACACAAATGAAATGCAAAGACTCAAAGGGGTGTGCTTCAGTAGCCCGTGCATCTAAATGCCTCAGAAACAAGCTGGGCAGCACACCAAAAGTTTTTCTGCTTCAGTTTTCTTCGATTCGTCACTCAAAACATACAGTGATTTAGAGCAAGGCCATGTTTTGAACACTGGAGGGAACCAAACCTTTTTTTTGGGAATAGGTTATTTTTATTTTAAGGATTTAAAAACGGATTTAAGGCAATATAGAAAAGAATAGTAAAAGAACTAAAATCAGTTTGAACCTTGCTAATATATTAATTTAAAACATGCACACATTCACTCTAAATTGTATGCTTAATGTGCTGAAAACACTATTTTCAATTCAAAACAGTGAAATTTGATAAAAGCGTCGTTATGGATCGCTGTATATTACTGTCTGTCTTTTAACATTTCTATCATTAAACAGTCGTTGAATATTAAATATTTAGCTACTTATTCCCTCGCGTCCTTACACCATTAAAACTAAAGCATTGTTCGGCTTCTGTGAACAGTAGGGCTGCCCTCAACTAAAGAGTCTTTTATTCGACTAGTAGTCGTTCTTTTAAATGATTAGTCGACTAATCTCATGTATATTAATAAGCCATATAAATCATAATAATAAGCCTTTAATTGCCTTGAAAAGACATGCAATGAGACTGTCTAAACATTCTAAAAATGTATTGATAATGTTTTCTGGGTTTTCAGTTGCAGAAATTAAGTCAACGATGCTGACTCGTCATCTCCGCAGTAGTGAACGCACCTATATTCATGTTTCACAAGTTTTACATAATCTGAGAATATTTGTTTTCCAATTGAAATAGTTGGCAATCGCTTGACATTTCAACCTTTCTATAGATGTGTTTCTCATGTCTGTGAGGAAAGTACACACTGAGTTTTGGTTTATTTTTTTGACGCGTTCAAGTTCACAGAGATCAGCGCACATCTTGTTTGTTTCCTTTATTTTACAAAGGTACATAGTTTTCTTGTTTTTGTGAGTTTACAAAAATAAAAGTAGACCAGTTTCAAATGATCCATTACTCTTATCTGTATGGCCAAAAATGACGATGAGTATTTTAAGTTGCAAAGTGATCGCACCACCGCTTCCATGTCATGCAGAGCGCTACACTTCAGCTTCCACTCTCCTCACAAACACTTGGATGTGAACCTAATAATAGCAAACATTAATCTAGGTAAACGTTAGAGCAAGCGGCCATGTAAAGTTGCTTCTACTTACATGTTTCAAATGATAAGCCATATTTGAAGTCGACGGACGACAGGCGAAGGTTTGGATTTCCACAAGGACCCGCCGGTAACAATCTGTCCCTCACGGACTGCGTGACTTTGTTTTTTTTTCTCCGACTAATAGAATTGTTGGTTGATTAAGCCTCTTCTACTCGACTAACGATTAGTCGACTATTAGGGGTCAGCACTGGAGAACAGTAAATCCCGCCTTCTTTGATTTGATTGGCCATCTCGGTCATTGTGACATTGACGAGTGTTAGACCTCTGAGGCAGACCAGCCTAAAAATTTCATTTTTAAAACTTTTCATGAAACAGACTGATGCATGATGGGTTTCAGCACAGCAGTATCAAGAAAATCTAAAAAAAAAATACCTAGGGAGACAATATGGTCATATATAATAACGGTGTCGATACAGCCCTGATATAAATGAAATGTCAGAACATTTTTGTCTTGCTAGAGACAAATATCAAGTTAATTTGTGAGGCACATTAGAAAATCCCAATCCCATGATGCTGTTGTTTCCAACATCTCTTTCCAACTTGTCTGGAGGGACTATTATGGTGGAAAAATAAATTCTGTGACAAAGATGTCAGGTGAGTAATATGTCTTGGGTTCTGTCAGCACTTTGCTTGCATTGATTCATAACGTCTGTAACTCTCTGTCTTAGCGGCGTGAGATATATTAAGAGTTTCCTTAGTCAGAACCTTAATCCAACCTCAACAGGTATGAAACAAAGCTGTATCCCAATGCAATGTCTACGAAATAACAGCACAGAAGGAATACGAGGAGATGCATCAAAGTTGCCATCTCTGTATAAATACTGTAACAGCTACATAGAAATGTTAACACATACAGTAAATTAATTTACTGGCCTTTAAAACCTAATCTGCCAACTGATAGACCCAAGATAAACAGCATTTTGATGCATCACTACTTTTGAGTATTAGTAAAGGTGACTCACTACAGTGTATTTCCAAGGCAGTGATACATAGATCTGTACTACACCTGTAATCACCTTTCATGTACAGGGAGAACAAAGAGCTTTAATATGTGTCTCCGCTCGCATGCCGTAATTAAACTTTGGCTTCTATTAATCCCTGCAGTAAATTGGAGCAAGGGAAAGATTTAGCAGGCCATTCATCACCAGACTATGTGAAGATGGCAGTTTTAATAAAAACATTCCAACCAGTCTATTGAGTAGTCCAAAGAGTTCAGATCTTTCCTATTTAGCAAGGAAGAACAACAAATTATAAAAGTGGACATGTCATCAAAATGTCTCATTAGGAAACAAAATGAACTTCACATATATACACATATAAATACATATGAAATGTTGGCAGTCCTGCGTGGATGGATCGGTTGAAAGCTACGATAAGATTTTTAACATATGCAGATACAAATGTGTCTTCCTGCATCACAAATGCCTAAAAATCAGAACCACATGTGTATTGTATGTCCAAAATTGTTCTTTTCTGTCTCTCACCTAATAAAACTTCATAATTAAATCCATTGACGGATTACAGATGGCCAACTAATGTGTTGTTTTCCCCCAATGGCTATTGAAAAAATAAGGTGACTTATATCAAATACTGTACGATTACAATAAAAAGGGTTATAATAAATACTGATCGGAATCATAATTTATCGATGCCAGTTCCGATTCTGTTTCCTTGATGCCATTAACAATTATTTTATTGTTATAATAATTGCTTAATGTCCATATGGCAGAAAAGTACAGTTCTAAGCTGATACAAATCATGCAGTTTGCTTACATCATGTAAACAAGCAATTATTACAAGTTGTGATCATAATGGTCAAATATGTATAGAATTTTGTTTTTGTGTATATCAATAAATGGTCGATTAAAATGTTTTGCAGTGTCACATTGATACCACTTTATATATTTTAAATTCTGGGAAATATAAAGCTTATCTGAGAGAGCAACAGTTATCAAAGGGGGCAGGGCTTAGAGAAAGGTCAACTGTCAAAGACATGACCTGCTGGACATTGACTTCTGCTAATCGGCCAACCTAATGCCAATAACTGCAATTTGATGTTGTTGGGGATATCAGATTCCGTTTAGCTCACACAAACCTAGTAATTTAGTTTGACCTAGAATTAAGTAACCACTTCTTGATCCCTATGTGTGCTGTTGTTAGTCTCCAGGCCAAAGTACAAACATCTTAGGGTACCACTTGGCTGAATCTTCAGCTGGAGAGACGGCCGCTAATTAATCGCGAGCACCCTTCCTGATTGCAGAGAGGCTGAGTGTCATCCGCAGCTCATTTATGTCAATAGAAGCACACTGTCCAGCCTGTGCTCTGTTTAATAAGCACTTCAATGTACTGCTATCAAGTGTGAAGGACAGCTGCTGAGGAACAGCGTGGGACTGCTAATGACAGAATGTTGGATTATTGACCTGGGAAGATGAGCCAACAGGCCAGTGTCGGAGGTGCTCCATTCCCAGCAGGGCACACATCGTAAGGGCAGGGGGGTGGCCTACACACTCTATACCCCTCATCACCAGCCAAATCCTCCATATGCAAGAGTGTTGGATGACAGATGACATACAGTAGGGATTACCTGCCTTACACCACACAATAGGGGAAAATACTCCATGTCTGCTTATAAGTAGGTCACCTTCAGAAAAGGGGAGATAGATGAGACTGCTTGTGCACCAGTGAACAAAAATCAAGCATAATTGATAGAGAAATGAAATAAATCTTGGGTGTAAAGACTGACAAAATGAGCAAAACAATGACTAGATAGTGTGCAAATAGTAAAAACAGTCAAAAAGGCAATTATAATGCAGGATTAGATGCCTGCACTTCGCTTTTGTCTTTAAATTTAGTCAATATTTTTTGTCATATTATAATCATTTATTTTACACAAAAAAGGCACGATAGCATCTAACGAGTGTTTTTATTGTTAACTAAAACTATCAAAAAATTATTTTCATTTATTGAAATAAAGCTGAAATAAAATATAAATACTAATGAAAAACCTAACCTAAATTTAAAATAAGGAATATTGCCTTGGCAAGAATCTAAAATGACTAAAACCTAAAACTGAAATAAAGAATTAAGTGAAAAAATTAAGTGTAAACTGGAATTACAAAAATTATTATTAACAAATACTATAATAGTATATAAATAACATTAAAATATCACAGCATCTCATTGCAAAAAATGAAAATAATGTAAGTTTACAAGAAAAAAAATTAAATATTTAAAAAAAATGAACAAATTAAAGATCTAGCATTTTTAATGTGATTTTTTTCTCATATTTTTGTAAACGATAGGTTTTATTGAAATTGTGCAATTAAAATGTGCCGTTTTTATGTCTTCATTATCGTCGACAAAATGAAAAAACTTTTTAATTTCACTGACAAACTGAACTGAAACCTTTCCTCATCTCTCCATTGCACTGATTGCAACATCCAAACCCCCCGCCCCCCGCCCCCTCCCTACACCCTCATCCCGTCACGGCGAGAGTGGGGCGAGCGCAGCTCTTTTCTGCGTGCGGGTGGCACGTGGGTGTGCTGAAAGTGAGGCGGGGAGGGAGGAAAGCGCTACTTTTTGCTCGGTGCTCAACGCAGCTGCCACCTCACCAACTCAACGAACAGCCTCTGCCAACCAATCCTACCGAGCTCAACTCACCACCTGTTCAACAACACCACAGGAAAAGACAGAGTAAAAACAGAGCTCTCCTTGAATAACCCCCAATCAGGGTTTCCTATTTTCTCCAGCTTTCTGACAAACCACTGCCAAAAAGTCATTACGATGAACAATTACAGTCGATTCGTGTATTTGCCGGTAATATGATACAAACATATTCCTCCATCCAGGAATATGTGATCAATGAAAAAAAAAAAAATCTAGACGAAAGGTACGGAGTACATCCTTAAAGAATCAGTCGCTTAAAAATGGTTTAGGTCAGAATGTATTCACATTGTTAGTGAACCTGAAGGCACATAAAAACATCCATGCCATGACCTCTTTAAAACTGATTGTGTGAAGAAATAATCTTACAGTCTCTGATTTCATTGCCATCTGGTGCTATCTTACATCCATCTAGTAATCTGCATAGTGGGTATTAGTAATGTAATGATGCTAGTAATCTAATGATGGATTTTCATGCAAATTAGCGACGCATTCTGCTGTTCATCTACAGATTCTGGGTTAATAGATTAAGCATGATTAAAATAGAGGATTAATGTAAGAGGTGTCACATAGGTGCTTCTTTGTCCGCCTTTGACTCCGCGCACATCCGGAGACAGATAGCAGTGCGCAGGGGAGCCTGCGAGATAGGGAGATATGCATCACTAGAACCCGGAGTTCTACTTGTAAAACCGACACAAATGTAATGGGTCTCTTACTGTGATGCAATACCACGCCAGAAACAGCATCGCCATCTGACCTTATCAAGACAGCTGAGCGCCCGCACACGCACTTGCATGTGGCAACCGAGTGGGCATGAAAACCACAGGCCCGGCTTCATCTCCAGCACGCATCCCTCCACCTCTGCAGAAGCTCACGCATGCACCTTGTCAAACAGGAAGCGTGCTCCGTTGCAGCGGTGCAGCTTTTGGACGGTGTGTGATTTGCATTGACAAAGAGAAGGAAACGAAAGGAGGGCGTATTTCAGTTCTCTGCCAGCACGGCGCGTATAGTGTGGGAGAGCGAGGCAGGACAGTTCCTGCTCGCTCTCTCGCTGCTTTCCATGTGCTTTGCCTACGGACACACGCCGCTCGCCTCGTCTCTGCCGGGCTACAGGAAACAGCAGCGCGCACGCTTGTTGTCCAATCCTGGACTATTCAAATTCAAATGCTCTGTTATCTGGAAGTGGCATGAGGAAGAATAGAACAACTGAGGGGCTGTGTGGAGCTGAATGTCTACTGTACAGCCTGGCAGTAAACCAGGGCCCAAAATACAGTTATTTAAAGGGATAGTCCACCCAAAAAATGGAAATTTGTCATTTACATACCCTTATGTCATCCTGTATAACTTTCTTTCTTCAGTGGAAAACAAAAGGCATTTTAATAAATCAGAATTTTTTATATTCTTTCAATATAATGAAAGTGAATGGGGTCCAAAACGAGAAAAATCATAAAAGTGGTCCATACGACTAAGGCACTATAATACAAGAGCAATTTTGCAATTTTTCACTGAAAATCCATCAAATCTGCCCATGCTCATGAGAGAAAAAAATTGCGGAACAAACGATTCGAATCAAATCTTTTTCAATTAATTGGTTTATCCAGTTCGTTCATGATTGATCCAGTTCTCAAATTCAACTCACTGACTCAATGATCCGTTTGTTGCAGGCCCACTGGATTGGAAGAAAAATCAGTGAATAACGACTTAAATTTCAATCTCATAGACTCCAGAACCTCCAATATAGCACACAAGCTGAATGAACTACTTTTATACTTTCTGATACTTTTATGGCGCTTTTTTGCAGCTTTTAAAAGAAAGCTCCCCGTTCATTTCTGTTGAACATATCTCCTTTTGCACTCCATGGAAAGTCATAGAGATTTGGAACAACGTGAGGGTGAGTATATGATGACAGAAATTTCATTTTTGGGTAACAACTCCGTTAACCTATTTTCCGACCCACAGACACTGTATCTAATGTAGCATTGTGAGTTAAAGAAAGGTGCGCTCCATGCGTGGTTACTTGTGAACGGTTTAGGTGAATGAGAATGTATGCGTGTGCTCGTTGGTGCGTACGTACGAGTTTCCGTGTGTCTTTGTATAACTGTATGTGGGTGGGTGGGTGCTCTATTTCTGATCAAATGAAACACCTGCACATACTATTGTTCTGCTCGGGAAAGATGAGACTGGTTTTGGTCCCTGTGCGGCACGCGCTTCATTCTTTACATGTGTACGTGTGTGTAAAACCTTTCGCTTTGCTTGTCTTTTTAACTGTTACCTAATTAGTCAGCAAAGAGCTCATGTAATCTAGTGACATGTGTAGCGGCATAATAAATTCTTAATGTATTGAATCAATACAGACAGATCAATCAGAGCAAGGGTTGAGGGTCAAGAGTCTCCCCGCCGTGCTCAAATTCACTGAAGACAGATGTACTGTATCTCCATTCATGCAGCTTTCCTGCTTTTTATTCTTCTTTCTCTGTCTGTTTCTCACTCTTCTAAGCTCCACTAATACAGCTTCTCTATCCATCTGATTCCATCAAGGACAAAGCACAGTTCTGGTAGGTTCCCATAGTAACAAAGTATGTGTTGCTGCTTTAGGGGGCTTTTGTGCATTGTCTTCATCGGGGTTCACACAAAAGCGGCGGGCTGACCAATAGCTCTCGTTTTCCTCAACCTCGAGCCGTAAGCGCGACCTGGAACCCTTGCCGTGGCTCAGGTCATAAACAGTCCTCTCAGCGTTGTATATCAGTGAGGTCGCGCTCTTCTGACGAGCGAGATCCTCCATTAGCATATTACACGCAACTGCTGACAGGGAAATATTCGTATAATCATCACGCATAGTGTTTTTGCTGTGCCGTGTGTTTTACAAAGTCAATCGCTCATGCTGGACCGCCTCCTCCACTTAAGGGCTAATGGACGACTAAATGTATCAAGGAAGGATTTAAGTGATATCAGATGCCATAAAGGAACTGTAAACAGGCAGTGAATCTGGGTAAATTTATGCTGTACTACCTACACATTATGTCTGAGAGATGGAGTTTGTTTCATAGTGCATACTATAAGATGGAAATTTCAATCGACAGCATTTGTGCCATCATGTTTTGTGTACCACTAAAAAGCATGTCCACTTGTCAGCTCAGAATCGGAGTCACAGTGAGGCATCAAAGTAGGACTTAACCGAATTAACACTGAAATCGCGATATGGGTTAGTGCGATTAGAAAATTGCAATTTAATTAAATAAATGTATGCAACCCAAACCGTGCAGCCCAACATGGAAGTAAACGGGGCCAGTCTGTAAATGTTAAGATACTCACTGTTTCAATAGTTTACCCAAAAGACATAAACAATATGCTCATTAACATGGCTTAGTGACTTTAAAAATATTGCAATAAAAATAAATAATTTTTAAAATATTGTAGTAGTTTGCATCCTTTGCAGTGCCTCACTACAACCTTGATTTTTTGCTCATTTTAGTCAAAATTATTTGTTATTATTTTATAATTATCTCATTTTCACAAGATGTAATATAAGTCTCTAGTGTCCCCAGAATGCGTCTGTGAAGTTTCAGCTCAAAAATGCCCCACAGATCATTTATTAAAGCTTGTCAAATTTGCCCCTATTTGGGAGTGAGCAAAAACACGCCGTTTTTGTTTGTTTCCCTTTAAATGCAAATGAGCTGCTGCTCCCAGCCCGCTTTCCAAAAGAAGGCGGAGCTTTACCAGTTTGTGCTTCGGTTGCACAACAACAACAAAGCTAGAGAATCTCACGCAGCCAAAATGACTTTGTTCAATCTGGAGTCGGACACTGATGGAGAGCCTCAGGAATAAGTTAAAACTTTTAGAATGCAACTGGACATTTCTGAATGGTTAGTGGACAAATGTATGTAGTTGCTGTGGAGTTGAATAGACTCATCACTAGCATGTGCTGTCATGTTAATCTTTTGTGCAAATCCAGTGTTGAATTGACCCTTGTTTGTGAAGCAGTCCGGCGTAAAATGACGGCATGGCGGCAACAACTCTTCCTCTTCTCTAAAGCAGCATTCGTGTTCCAGAGGGCAGGGTTCAGGTAAATTTTGGGGTTTGAGAAGCATGTTGTAGTCCCTACACCAGCTGTTTGTTGTAGTCCTTAAAAAGCGCTTTCTGTAAAAGAAAATATCTCCCTTTGCATTGAACTCAGAGCATCGTAACTTTGCAGATGTTGTTTAAACAGCAACATTACACACTAACTAAAGTTAAAATCATAGGAAATCATCAAGAACCCCTTTAAAATACAGAAACGTTCTTGTTTGCATGCATTTTACGCAGCTAAATCGCACGTAAAGCAACTTGGAAGAAGAGCATTCGGATGTTTTCGCATCAATATGTAGAGAGAAAAAAAGGCAAAAGATATGCCAAACAGCTCAATCCCTCACTCTCCTTGCACAATTTCATTCAGTTGTTTATTGCTTTCGCCCAATTTGGGACAGAATGTACACCTAGCGACTATTCAGAGAGATTTTAAACAGCTTGCGCTCTGAGTTGGCAACAATCAGGGGCTTTTTGTCGCAGACTAATTGTAGACCAAAACATTAAAGAGCTGTAAGGCAGGAAGCACGTCTCTCTCCAGAGAACTGTGGTCACTGCATTGGCAGCTCTGACCTTTTTGCTTTGAATGGAAGATGTCTGACCTGACAGTTTCTGTATAGGGTGAAAAGTGTCATGCACTGTAAGGACAAACATATACACAGACATGTCAAGAAACGCCATGATCATGACCATTTTAAGAACGATAATCCATTACAAAAATCCTGAAAAGGTGAGCAGGTGAGCAGCATTACTCAGTGTTGACTTATTACTGTTATTGCTGGACTGTTTTTGAGCTGAATGACATTTCATAAGTGCTGGTCAAAATATCACCCAGTATTCAATACTAATGTCACAAAAATGTGATGCATCATTTTTCACATCAAAAGTCATTTTAGTTACACACTAATAATCCAAAGACAACTTTCTGTTGACAATAATGGGCTGAAACATCAGTCAGAATTTCATCACAAGACACCAGAGACAATATTAGTTATGTAATTAAATGCACAGTGTGCTGGACACTTGAAAAAGACTGTACTTCAAAATATTGACAGTAAAAATATCTTTCTTTGGAGTTGTCCTAGGGCTTCACACAAAACAAACACGCAGTACGACCCAAGTAGTCTGATTCACAGCCAAATGACTCTCGTGACTCGTATATTTTAGTGAATCAGAAACATACAGCATGACCATTGCAGCTTGAATCCCGAAACAAATGAATCTCGAGCCAGTTCTTTTAATAAACAGTTCAAAAAGACGAGTTGCTCACTTGATTCCTTCTGAATATATAATTGACAGTATTGGAGAAAGTGTCTTTCATTTGTGAGAACTTTATTACTAAAACACACACAAATAAACTAGGATCTAAAGATCCGAATCAAATCGAGCTCATTAGATCTCAATATCTAGTCATAATCAGCACTCCAATGTTCAGGTTAACATTATCTGGCAAGATGATTCCCTTCAACAGTTTTACATTATACAACTTTATAAATCTAAATGTTGATGTGTTGCAAAAAGTGTTTGCCATACTTAAAAACACCCATACCAAAGTTCCTCTCATCACCTTTGTCATTTTGACCCAAATATAACCCAACCCCTCACTCAATGAGGATTGGCGGAATGACCTTTTGACCTCTTCATGCCCACCACATCTCACGCTCCCTGAAGTAAACAAGGGCAAATTCACATGCCACTCAGACAATGGCGGACTGTAGTACAGCTGTCTTTCTTCCAGGGGCTGCATGTTTTTCCAATTAGCACAGAGTATGATAACCAGAGGGCGCTTTACTGTCACCTTAAATCAGTAAAAAGCATCACAACACTCCTAGCCAATCGGATTCAAGAACAATCAAATGGCATTTAACCCACAGTGATACACATCAGCATGACAAAACCTCTCAGCTTATCGATCAAACCATTTCAAATTGTTGCTCAACATTACCTGAACTTTACAGACTAAACACAAACAGAAAAGTTCAACGGCTCGCCTGTTCCATCCCCTCGAGCAAACTGTGGTTACATCACTGGATTGCTTCAGGCATGGATCAACATTCGCCACCCACAATACTCCGGTCCAGACAGACACAACAGTTCACACTCTACCTACGGCCCGGTGCTAACCACCGAGCTTCACGTCGACAAACACACACACACTATAACAGACATGACTTCACCACACCCTGAATCAACCAACACACATTCAATTTACCTTCATGCACTCTTGTACAATTTGCTCAGCGTAGCTGGTGGCTCAATTTTGTTGATTCACTGGAAGGCTTGTGTGATGCCTGATGGTTATCAACATTTTATACATCTATTTTTACGGTGTAAACTATGTACAGTTACAAACAGCTCTTTGTATACCGAGCATATGGTCGAGGGAGACCGAGAGAAAGAAAAACAGAAGAGGTCTGGTCTACACAAAGAGTGGCACACAACAAGACAAATACAGTCTATCAGGCCTACCTCAAAAACCTTCGCTGAAACAATGCATGCAGTGAAGATGACTAAATTCAAGAATAGATGAGAAAGTGCATTCTACTTTTACTATTTTCAGTTCCTCTTTCCGATTCTCGTCCCATTAATTCGTTCTGCGTTATCTTAAACTCATCCCTGAACAAAGTTGAATGCAAGTTCATCAAAAGTGACTGAAAATAATGAGAGCCGAGAAATACTTCCCAAATCGGTCTGTTGCGATGATATTCATCACTCTTATAATGAATAATTAGCTCAACTCAATTACCTGCGCATTAATTATTCAGTCCTATTAACAAAGCTCGGAAACTGCAGTTTAAAAAAGGTGCGATGGCTTTCAAGTAATACATCCTTGCGCAAGCATTTCTGGGGATGCTTTAGCAAACACACCGAATGATGTCACCGCTTTACGAACTTCTTTGATTGATACGGCTGTGAGCATAGCGTAAACTCCTGTGCTAATTTATGTAAATGGTCATTAAACAACATACTGTACCCAATGTTTGGTTTTCTTCTCCTGACGGTCCCGGGAATCTAATCCAGGTACACACCCTCCTCACACACCCTGTTTCGAAAAAGATAATGTCATTAGTGCATGCAACACTGGTTTTATTAAAGTACACACACATTCCAACAACAACAAAAAAAAACATTCATCATGCCATGTCATCCAAGCTATCTATAATCAGGTAAGGTATCTGTATTTAAACACTACCCATTATCAGCAAAGGTTTGACAGTGGGTTAACAAACTTGTTCCCGTAAGCCACTAAACTTGCACGGATGTGTCCAGCATCGGTCAGATCCCCTGACAATGCCTGCTAGCCAGCTGTCACTTCAGCCAGACTCCATAAAGCACTTAAAAACAAGCAGCAAAGCAGCACAAAACCACGAGCCACAACACAACCAGCTTTTCTTTACTTTCATTCTCATTTTTTTTTGTTGTTTTTTTTTTCACCTCTCCTCTACTATCTCCCCCTGCCCGGGTCAGTCGCTCACCTGACATGGCATCCTTCAGATCCTCAGGGGCTCCAAACCTCCTTCCTCTCTGCTGTGGCAATCGCGCAAGCCCGTACAATCACCATTCGCTCACGTTCTGTGCGAGAAGCTATTTCCCTACTGCTGTCTGCAGGCTTCTCGCTCTCACTCCCTCTCTCTCTCTCTCTCTCTCTCTCCCTCCTCCTCTTTCGCACACACACTCTTTGGTTGCTCCCACTCCTGCTACCTTCACTTGCTCAGAGAAAGGAGCAAAAGAGTGAAAAAAACGATCATGTTTCTTCAGCGTAAGCAGCCGCACTCTGATTGGCCGGGTGATCCGAAGGAGGTGTCACAGGCACACGGGCAATGGCTGCAGGCATTAAAATAGGTCTCGCCTTGCCCTGCTGCTGCAGAAAACGAAAGAAAAGAAGGGCAGCAGAGTGAGCGCGAGCAAGAGACTACCTCTTTTTCAAAGCAGGAAGGAGGGGAGGCCGTGAGTATTTCCTGTTGTGCAGCTGAAGCGAGCGAGGACGTCACATGCAGCGTTTTCACCCTGGCGGGGTGTCAACACAGACGCCGGCTCATCTTGACACTCTCAAGAAGACCTCAGGATTACACACACACGCAGATTCTTCCCAGCATCCTCACCAGATTCAATTTAACACCGCGATGCGAGTTAGAGAGCATGATATAATGCCATGAAATTTCTTGTATATCCTGTACAAACTGTTATGAGATGCTTAAAACCACATTAAAAGACGCTCATCCACACTTCACTCATCTCTGAACACCCTCGATAAGGAAACGGCCCCAAATACGTGGACGCCCCAGATCGCTATCTTCCTTCTTAACCTTGTATTTTTAACAAGAAGTCCTATTATGAAACCTGAAGCAACAGGTGGAAAAGCACAACCCAGATGCAGGCATCCATTCTGTCACACTGTGTAAGCGGTGATACGCCTCAACTGTTTCCTTCCATACCAGCACCATGAGAACAAATCCTTCCCCTCATCATGCATGCAAACAAAAAGGCAACATTGGCTCACCTCCCAATTCAGCACTTAACCACAACTGGTGCGTGCCAGTTTTCTTGTATAGCTCAAGCAGCACGCCACTGACTAACAACCCCAAGGTCATGGGTTCAAGCATTTAAATGTATACCTTAAATTTGGGGCCGAAACAATACATTCATGATTCGGTTCAAGTTAACAATTTTTATGACTTCTATAAAAAATATGATAACAGTTAACAAAACGTTATGTTGATTAATATGCTAAATTTGGTATTAAATCAGGAATGGACTTCTCCCCCTATAGCACAGAACAACGGTGACACTGGAATAGAAATATTTATGATTCTGCTTAAATACAGAATTATGTTAAACACATATGCTTGAATACATTTGAAAAGTATTTTATGTTTAATTTACTAATAATTAACATGGAAGCTCAATGTGTGATTACCATATTTGATGTTCAATGGCCATTTTTTATGCTAAATTAAATCTAAACCTACATTTTGGGTGAACTTCACACGTTACATATTGTCGCCATACATGATACATATTGTTGCATTTTTGTATCGTGATATATTGTGACACCCCTACATTGAAAGCAAAAGCTGCACTGGATAAAGTACTCACAAACGTAAATATACAACCTAAGTGTGCAGTTTGGTCCTTCATCCAATTAAAATGGCATGCGCTCTAAAAGTCTTGAAGCCGGAGCCCTCTGTAGCCACTGGTAGTGCTGTGGTTTGAGTAAGAGCTAGAGAGTGACCTTTGCCTTCCTAAAATTGTGCTGAGGGTTCTCTGCATTTAATGGCTCGGTTTGCTCACAGGAACTGGCTGTCACAATGAAAGCTTATTAAAATTTCCGTCAAAGGGGCACTTAAGAATTTCAAGCCTTTGAATACGCTTCCCAAATTCCAGGAACCCATTTGTTTATGTTGGCATTACAGAATGAAAGCCATTTTGAGAGGTGAATCATAAATGTGTGTGTGTGTGTGTGTGTGTGTGTGTGTGCGTGGGTTTAAAGTGAGAACATAAAGGTGGGTCAGTTTACCTTTAAAAGTGACTTTCCAACAGAAACAATTACAAACAAATTGCCAGAAAGCCTAGATGTGTCAAAGCTCATCGTGGAATCAATGTGATTGATTTTGTTGTGGAAAAAATGCATAAGGACATTTGTCAAACCTCCAACTCTTGTCTGTTGCTTCTTGATAGATAGAACCCAGGTGATGGAAAACCAAATGATGTTTATGTATCATATGTCAGTGTCAGGAAGAGATACTGTGGGTGTGTTTATGCATTGCCCTGGATATATATATATCAAGCCAGAGCAAAGGGCACTGGCTCATCTATTTGGCATAGTCAAATAAACTAATTTGCCTGATGGGTTGTAAATACTTGGCTACACCCTTGACCCTACTCTGCTCCTGCGCTTGCTATGATGCTGTCACACTGTTACATAACCTTACTGTCTATGTATACCAGATATACAAAACATAATGTCTTAAATTAATCACAAAAGAACAAAAAAGCACATGGCAAACAATGAAATACAATACATTTTATTTTTGCCTGGAATTATATAAATATATATATATATATATATATATATTCACTAAAATCAGTAAAAAAAACAATATGTATATATATATATATTTTTTTTTTTTTTTTTTTTTATTTAATTTTATTTATTTTTTTTAATTGAATTTTCCATATTTATTTTTTTTACTGGTATTTTATCTGCATTTTGAATTTTGTACTTCACCGAGTTGTGTCTTAGGGTTAATGGAAATGTCCGAAAAATTACTAGATAATGTCCGGGTAATGAGCTGCCACTACTTTTTCTGTTATTTTACAAATCTACTTTTTACACACTCTCTCTCTCTCTCTCTCACACACACACACACGCACACACAGAAACATTTTTTTTTTTTTTTAGTCCTCTAATTACATGTACATTGTAATTACATGTATGTAATGTATGTTTGAATTGACACAAACAAAAAATAATTATGCCTGTTCTATCTCATCACAACATAGTAATTTACAGCAGGTGCCACCTGACTTCAGCAACAACCGAGCATCGAGAGCCTCCCTAAAGAGGCCCTTCACTGACTGAGAGCGCGTCATGGAACATTCCCGGAACGAGCCAAAGTCCCACCCACCTCCTCTCCTGCTCACACACATACACGCGCACTGGCGGTGTGTACATGAAAATACAGATCACAACATTACCCATGCTGAAGAAACGAACGGTCTACAACAACACAAACACCACAGAGCCTTCAACATTAATGGCGGTCGCTCTTAAAACACATATTTCGCTTTTACGCACCAGCCGTGCAAATTCCTCAGGACATTACGCAATTCTGCAATGAAGCAAACTGGGTATTCCCCACATGTCCCAATAACCGAAGGAGACCCGTCCGCAAGGCGTTTTACATGAATCGCTCTTGCAAAAGAACTGTCACTCCCTGACAAGGGCTACGAAGAACAAGGTGTACGAACACTTACCGGCAGAACGTTTTCAAATCCGCCCACAACATTCCAAGAGTGTCAAACGCCTCGCGCAAACGTCACTGTCGCTTTCAGACTGACACAAAGTATCAGTTAAATTCGAATTGTGACACGGCTAGAACGCTGCAGACGCCAGGTGTGGAGAGTACAATGTTGTGCGTCTTTGCTTCAGGAAGAGATGAAAGTGAGTAAGTCCGCTTCGGCTGGGGCTTCGGGGGGGCAGACGGGGTTATTCCTAGCGTCGCTCCCAGAATAGAAAAGCAAGAGAGGGAGAAAGAGAGAGAGAGAGAGAGAATCTGCGCGCGTGTGTCAGTGTGATTGTGACGTCATCGGATCCCCCAGCGCGCGTCCCCGTGGAGGGGAGGGGGGGAGTGGGGTTGACCGAGGCTACCCGCCCGGCCTCTTCCTTGTCTTGATAGGAGGAGGGAACTCCCTTGGTGAAATTTCTCCAGAACGAGCTCCTCTGACTCCAAACCGCGACAGATGTCTTGTGCTCCTGCAGTTTGACGCATCAGGGCAGGGCGAGAACGCGCAGCGACATTAGGTCGACTTGAATTTTGAAATGCCCTTTCATAATGTTAAATGACATACTTTGATTTATGAACTACCAAGACGTATATGTTCTCATCCATGTACAATTGCACAAGATGTGTGGCAAGCCGTTTTGACTTTTATTCATTTTCAGGATATGAACTTGTGATATCAACAATTAAATTTTCACTAGTCAAAATATTAATTCATGATATCAGATTTCCACTAGAAACAACGGCAATTTTTGATATCAAGAATTCAATTTCCACTATTATAAACTATTATCCTTGATATCAACAATTCAATTTCCACTATTATAAACTATAATTCTTGATATCAACAACTGTATTTTTACTAGTGAAATCTCGCCATTCAAATTCAATTGTTGATATCAAGAATTAGTTTCTTACTAGTTGAAATTCCAGTTTCACATTTCAGGAATACAATCCTTACTAGTAAAAATGCAAATTTATGATATCAACAATTACATTGTTACTAGTGCAAATGTCGATTCTTGATATCAACAATTGAATTGCTACTAGTAAAAATATTCATTTCTGATATCTGAAAGTGAATTCCTGATATCAATATCATTTCTGATTTCTAAAACGGCTTTCTTACTAGTAACAATCACATTCATGATATCAGAAATGAACATTTTTACTAGTAGAAATTCAATTGTTGATATCAAAAATTGCCGTTGTTACTAGTGGAAATCTAATTGTTGATATCAAGAATTAACATTTTAACTAGTGAAAATGTAATTGTTGATATCAAGTTCATATCCTGAAAATGAATAAAAGTCAAAACCGCTTGCCATACAAGATGTGAATTATTTCAGCAACAAATCTTTCAATTCTCTATTCAAAAATTTCCCCGGGGGGGGGGGGGGGGGGGTGCTGAGACACCCAGTACATACAGGATCTGATATTAATGAGAATTTAGTCATATTTTGATTATATACTGTAAGTGTCAATATCGAAATCTGAGTACAGCTGGCACTTCCCTGTATTAATTATTAGCTAATTTTATGTCATGAAAACACTTTAATGTCCAAACAAAGGGATAGAATGACAAACACTTTGCAAACATTAAAAGAAACGCAACGGCCATCACGTATTTCTGTTATAGTTGACTACGCAAATGAAAATAATACAAAATATTAATTAGAATTCGTTCATTTATTTGATTATGTAAGTGTCGTATAAACGATTGCCATACTTTAGAGGTCAAAATTTCACTTCGAAATCTGGGAACAGCTGGCATATCCCTGTATTAATGATTTATTTTGGGTCATGGAAACACCTTAATGTGCAAACAAAGGTAATTCTGGGTAGTGCTTCAACATTCTATAATCATTAAAGGAATGTCACATTTCTGTGTTATTGTTGAGGACACAAATGAGAATTAATAAGTTAATATCTGTCCAATTTTACTTGAATCCAAGCATAACTTACAGGCTTTTTCTGAGTAAAGTCTTGGTAACATGGTGACATGGTAAACATGATCGTTGTTCACGTCTATAGGTCTTGTTTGGCCCTAAATAAACAGGGATTATTAAAGTAAACTGGGAGGATTTCTTGCTATACAAGAACCTGTTGCTGTTCAATTCGTGTGCGAAACCACTTTTGCATATAATGTGCGGACCAAACATCACCGTAAGAACCATAAAAATGCTCGTTTGAGGCTTCGTTTTAGGATATAGAAAAAATCATTAGCTAAATTATAAAGTCAATAGAAAACAAGGGAAACCCTGTTTGTGATGTGAAAGCGTGTATTGTCTTGTCAGGAGTTCTGCATCTGCTCTGTATTGTACTAAATGGATTACTAGGTTAGAGTGGCTTACGTTTCCTTTAAGGAGCTCGTGATCACATCAGCTGTGACCTGGAGTTCCCATCACATTGGCAATAGGGATCTCCTCTGTAATCCTCGGCAAGGGCATCCCCAAAGAAGCACTGGCATCTGAGTCACTCAAGCATAATTGACAGCGCACAGACATAAATCAGAGTTGCCGGACGAGCTTAGACATCACACCCAATGGCGCTTTCCCACAGGAAATAAAGTGGAAATGGAAATGTCTGCGCTTGACCCATAGGGCATGTTTCATCAACATTTATCAAGTCATCTCGTAGCACTGGTTGGCGTTTGCTTCTGGTGAGCGCCGGTGCAGGTGTCTGCATATATTCAGTGTGCGGAGTCATTTTGCTCAAGGACACCAAGGGTGTTCCCAGCAGCACAGAGCTGTTCTCAGTTAATTATCGGTGGACCGGATGAAAACACTGCTCCATGCTATTATAAGCGTTTGAATCCCATGAATCACAATGCACTCTTGCTTCCCAGAAGTGATCACCACTCCTAGAAGCAAAACATATCTCCCATGACAGTGATGAATGAAGTGTATTTCTCCTCTTCTGCATCTTCATTTATATATAGCTACGTATATATCAAACACAGGAGTCGTAGCTTTTGTTTACCAGCAAAGCAAAGAAATGAATGGCCTTGATCCAGGGGTGCACAGAAGCTGGTTCTCAAGGGAGCAGCTGGAGATGCTGCTCGGTACTCACACTTTACGTGGCACATTTATCCTACAAGCTGCCTAAATTTAAAATAACACTATTATTACTATAACACTGTAGAAATTAAATATAGGTTCGTCTTTGTTAAAGCTTTTTTTTGTATTTTATTAAAGGTACAATATGTAAAATTTGTACATTAAAATATCCAAAAACCACTTGCGCAGTGTTATATATTTCATTCAGCTGTGTAATTACATTATCCTAAATGTTTCCAAGAATTTGTAAATTCAGGGAAATTCACAATTTTAAATAGTGGCCTCTCGTCACTTGTCATCTGTCAGTGACGTAATATCTGCGATATCCCTGGTTTCCGCTTGTGCTGCACAGTAACCATGGCAACAGACACGGACAGCTGCGTAACGGCTTGCTACTGTTGTTTCGTTCAAACATTATGGACCATTGTAAGCAAACTTTGGGACATAAGGAGAAATAAAACGAGGATCAATATCGGCAAGGTGTTTCCGAGATGGCGAGAGCTTTGCGACAAACTTAGACTTGACAGAGACGCTCTTGCACGTTATTAGACGAGGTAAACAAATGTAGGACACATAACTAATCAATGTTATAGAGCTCAACACGACGAAGTGTGAGAATATCATCAGTGTGATACTGTAATGTTGATCTAGCTTTCTGTTAGTCTCATACAGACAACAAACTAATACTAAACAACTTTCCACACACTCAAACACAGTTTAGTATGATAGTGTAACGTTAGAGCAAGTGAAGCAGCGCTGCGTTACCTCACAGTTTTAACTCATCAAATAAACTGACCTGTATGAGTAGAGTTTCAGCACTTATGAGTAGTTCGGTAGAATGAAATGTCCTCGTTTCTTTATATCCCGGGACTCTCGTGTGCCACTGATATCTGTCTCTCATTAGTAATCGCGTTGGTGATTCTCGGTCACGCTCTGCTTCACACCACAGTCATGATAAAAACATGCATTCACTCATCCATAAACATTTTTTCCCCATAAATATTATTAGATCCATCGGCATGACGACAAGTTCCATGATTCCATATTCACTGCGTCATCAAACTACACCTTTGTTATTGTTTTGAATTGTCCCTAGTGGACGAAAAAACTACACAGTGCACCTTTAACATTAATGACAGGAATATTAAGCTGCTGCCACTTTAAGACCGAACGCACGGACCGAATATACTGACACACATCCGGTTTCTTAACTATACTATACTCTCTCTCTCTCTCTCTCTCTCTCTCTCTCTCTCTCTCTGTGGACGCGCAGAGATGGTTAAACTTTGCAGTTAATCTGCAAATCACATGCATGCCTAACCGTGGGGCCAGGTCCGTATTATGAATGAACTGCAATCCGTTGCAATTAATGAACACACTTATGATCATGATGGCTATCTTACCAGAGATGGAGAAAAATCGTACTCAAGTATGTAAATGTGTCCCTGTTTCCAAAAATGTTGGTACGCGAAAGGCCAGCTGCCCTCCATCGTTTATTTTTGCCACGCATGCGCACCAATTATGCGCATCCCTATTTTATCTGTAGATGCTATTGTGCTACAGTTCTTCGTTTGTGGATGTATGCATGTGTTTATATTTAATCATAAATAAATGCTGATGTAAGCATGAGTCATTCTGAAATATTCACGTTTTTTGTTTGTGTCTCTTTCATTTTCCAGATTTGCATGACAAGTGAGTTTCAAAGTTGGTTTAAGACTGTGAAGTGAGAATTATTGTTAACAATGGGGCAATAAAAAGTAAAATTATAGTCAAAAAAGACCATGGATATATTTTGGGGTCAGTATTTATTTATTCTTTTTAAGAAATTAATAGGCCTGCTTAGTCTATATTCTACAAGAATGCATTAAATTGATCAAAAGTGACAGTAAAATCCGTATTAATGCTACAAAAGATTTATATTTTAAATAAATCCTGTTCTTTTGAACTTTCTGTATCACAGTTTCCACAACAACATTAAGCAACTGTTTTCAACACTGATAATAATAAGAAAAGTGATTTAAGCATGTTAAAATTATTATCGAAGACTGGAGAAATGGCAGCTGGAAATTCAGCTTTTCCATCACAGGTTTAAATTACATTTTTGATCAAATAATTGCAGCTTTGGTGAGGCTTCTTTCAAAAACAGTAGTGTGTTTTGTCTCACACCTTCTACTCCGCTCTGAAATAAAGCAGATCTGAAATATTCAGGCATGAAAATAGCTAATCTAAAGCCACATTCTATGTAATCAAGATTTCAAAACAACCAGACAATTGTGAACTTCCTCATGCTTTCTTAAAGACACAGAGTCCCATTTTTCGTTACACTTGAACAATCTGACATGTCACGTACACACTCTCGCCCATGTACGTATGACACAGTGGAATATAGCCCAAGGCTGTCTCTGTTTCTCCAGTAGAAATGCTGTAACATTGCTTCGACAGCAGTCATCCTGCCAGAACTTACACAGAGGGATCTGCCTCTCCCTTTTCCACTCCCAGTTTTACCCCCGGTAATCTACGACTACACTGTGCGGCTTTCACATCCCTGTGATTAACCTCATACTCAGGAGGACGTCATTCTCAGGAATCCCAGAGCTTTCTTTCTGCTTTCATAGCACTGCCAGGAAATTACATAAGAATATGTTACACTTGACAAAGGTCAGGTTGTCTCTGCGATAAGGCAGGGCACTAATGTGTGAATCCTTGCCAATGAACTCCTTTCATCTCATGCACCAAAGCTGTAAAACCACCGTATAAAAATGACAAAGGCCCGGCGAACAGACACACCTAAAGTCTCAGAGTCCATACCATTTCAAATACTCCTTTATTGGGTCTGCTGACTATAAATGAGAATGCTGCTGTTTGTTCAATTGCAAGAGGTCACCAGGGTTTGTAATGAATCACTTACTTCTTAAATGAATATCAGTCGAAATCACATCATCGGGACCACTGAATTAATATTTAACTTTTGTTTTGTTTTTCAGGTGCTAAGATTTTGTCTTTTTGAAATTTAATTCGGAAATAAGTTTCTGAGGTCATCTTCAATGGCATTCAGAAGTTTGAGGAGCTGCCTCAAGACCTCTGGTGGTTAAGACTGATATTGCATTTTCATCTGATCAAATTTGGGCTGACATTTATAAGATTACAAATGATTCTATTTAAAATAAATACTGTTCTTTTGAACTTTGTATTGATCAAACAATAAAAATCAGGTTTTGTCATGAATATTAAGCAACTGTTTTCAACACAGAAATGTCAAATCAGCATGTTAGAATGATTTCTGAAGGATCATGTGACTTTCACAGTGGCTTTGCCATCACAGGAATAAATTTCATTTAACATATATTAAAATAGATAACAGTGATAATATTTCACCTGCATGTTACTTTATGTCACGAGATATGAGAGTAAAAAAACTTTCAAAAAATAATTTAAAAAAAAACCATTTTATTCTTATAAAATGCCACCTTTGACCCCTTTTAATTACTCTCTTTTTCACGCTAAAAATGACTTTCAGTGTGAGCTACCTCATCCCAGAACGTCTATCTCATTTTCCAGGACCGTGGAAACCTCACATAAAGGCAGTTAACATGTTTCCATGAGATAAAAGCGCAGTGATCGCAGACTCCTCTGTCCCGTGAGACCGAAGCTTTGCGTTTGAAGTTGACAACTGACAGAAAGCGGTAAAACATTGATGCCTGGCAGTGCAAATGTTTTCCACAATGGACTTGGCACACATGGATCCTGTCCTCGTGTTTTCCCACAGATCAGGAAGGACATCGTTCTCACAATCAAACCACTGGCTCGTTTTTGACTTTTGGTTGTCTGTCAAATGCAGAGACATTTATTGAATATAGTCAATGAAAAGGATTATGTTAATAAAGTCTTTTAATGAAAGATAACAGAGTCGTAGTGAAGTGTGACTGCCGATATTGTTCTAAACTGCTCTACTACACCAATTATGAATAAAAATAACACTCTTGGCTGAACACCAAATTAATTAAAAGAAAATAGTGTATCCATGCATCTGAAATACAAAAAGACTATAACAGAGCCACACAGGAGTTCCTATAAGATCACAAAATGATATCTCTCTCCACAGACAACCCAGCATTTTATTTAATAGTTGAATGATTTATGGTTCAGGGCCTAAAATAAAAGGCAATAAAACGTTTCGTGCTTTATTTCTAAACAAGAAATCTGGCGAGTGACCTGTTGCGAACAGGTAATGGAAATACTTCAGCTTAAGTAGGCGAGTTATTCTTATTCGGCCGTCACATTCAAAAGCATCTGCATGTTATTATCGCTCATAATTCTGTTTGCCCAGCTCTTATGCTGTAATTGTGGATGTTTGCCTTTTTTTTACTCACTTTCATCACCAAACCAGCGAAAGTACAGTGTTTGCACACCTCTCATCGGCCATCTGTCTTTTCACACCTCTCCATTATGGATACACACCTTGCGCTTTAAATATCTCTGCAGGTGTGTGTGATCTGTATATTTGGACAGACTGTGACCGCAGACCATAAACAGTAATGATATGGAATGTGTGGTGTGACTATGGAAACACCATTACTTTTGGTGAGTGTTTTATACACACACATCGTATCGTTTATTGCCTGTTAAGATGATGATGAAAGCCACCGGCACGGTAAACAACATTCAAATCTCGAAGTCCACGAGGACCATCATAAACCGCACCGCATGCATCATTCATTCTCAAGCAAATGGGCCGTGAGAAGGAGGGAAGATACAGGACGCAGAGCTGCCAGGGTTGTGAAAAGAGCTGGCACCTTTTCAAATCATAAATGTGAATTTGAATTAGCAACACAGGAACTTGAATTGGAATAACAGGAAGAGGAATTTTCTGAATTGTAGTTCAAAGAAATTCAGCACAGTTGATACCTGGGAAATAAAGCGTTCTTTCAACTTGGTCCACAAAAGTTCATTTTTTTATATATAGTGAATACAAATTTCTATAGGTGGCATTTCAAACATATCTAATGATCAACATTCAGTTTTTAATGTTTTTGAAAGTTTCTCATGCTCAAAATGGGTGCCTTTTTAAAATCAAAAATAGAGTAAAACAATAATATTGTGACAAATTATTACAATTTATTATATTGAACATGACTAAGTTCAACATGGGTAGTCGTGGCCTAATGGTGAGGGAGTCGGGCTTGTAACCTGAAGGTTGCTGGTTCGATTCTCATGCCGGTGGGGATTGTGAATGAACTCTCTCCACCTTTGATATCATGACTAAGGTGCCCTTGAGCAAGGAACGTAACCCCTGAATGCTCCAATTGAAAGTCGCTTTGGATAAAAGCGTCTGCCAAATGTAAACATATTTTTTGATCCTGGAACAATCAGGATTTGAGGGACACATTTATGTCAAGCTATTCTTAAAAACAGGTTTAGGTGCTTCTACATCGGTTTTATTCACCTATATTTCCCTCTGATTTTAGGGATAAGTTAGGTTTAGATGTAGGGATAAGGTTAGGACTATATTTTTGGACAGGCATTTTGTTAACAAAATATGTCTTACTCTAGTGCAAATTTCAATTCATTTTAATACTTGTTTATATTCAAATTCAAATGCTGCTTTGCCACCTCAATTCAAATTCAGGAATTTAAAAAGCAGCTTTGAATAGTGCAAAACAATGAAGACCCGAGTCCTCAATGTGTCCAATGTGACGCTGAAACTCCGGCGGTCCTTCCAACCTCCATCCAAAAAGCCCATAATCTGTGTAGATGTTTTCTGATTAACTGCAGGACCGTTATGAAACCAAAATTGAATCTGGAGGCAGTTGTAATGAATGAATAATATTTCCTCATTATTTGTGGGATTAGAGTGGGAGGTTTCTGAGAAGGGACATCTAATTGGTAGAACCAGGACAAAGGTATGGTGACCTGGCAGATGTGTGCGTTCGCTCTCTTCATTAGATTGATTGAGCAGACTTTGATGTCTACAAACAAGTCCAAACATCAGTGCCCACTCCAGTGTTTGGTCCACAGCATTATGTTGTTGTAGACGAAACAACATTTTAATGAGACCCCGTAGTCTGTTTATAGGCTGCTACAGTGCTCTTTGCTACAATGTCATGCTGGTATACGTACGTAAGGGCAACTCACCCTAATTACATGGGATCTTGTTGCAGATCTGACCAGAGATTGATAAGGGGGAAAGGGATTAGCATGACTTTCCCCACACAACTCCAACCATGACGATAATGTATCCAAAAGACAGATATATTGCTCTATGCGCCGTCTGGGAACTGCATTAAAATTTGCGGTTCAGTGCCTTAAACCCTCTTTTTAAATGTGGTTGAACGATGGTTGCCATCGCATATTTATTGGCTATAAGCTAGGCTATGAACTTTCTTAAGTTCATAGAAAATTTAAAGAGACATATAGAAAGCAGAGCAAAGCCACAACTCCATCACCTCAGCAGGCCTTCATTATATGCATGTTTGTCTTGCATTACTTTGAATAATACAAAGATTGAAAGTGAAAAATACATCCAGGAGCGAAGAGGACACTGACAACGCAAGACAGATATATGAAACAGTTTCGTATTTAATATATCGTAATTTTTTTTTAAAGAAGTTTAAACAATAAATACAGAATAGTGGCTCTTTACCTTCAAGCGGCTCGTGAACCGATCATCTCTTCATACTAGTTCATTTACAGCATCAAATAAACATGAATGAACATCACCAACGTTAATCTACTAACTCCCCTGACTGCTTTGTCAGACAAAATGTCGGATTTGGGGTTATGATTGGTCAAATCGCCTGTCAATCAAACTGCCGGCGAAGGGTTTTGCACATTATTGGACTTTTTTTTCTTTGTGGATGTCTCAACATAATAAATACAGGAAAAATTATATAATTTCAACTCAAATCAATTGCCTATTTGATGTTTGCGTATTGCATTGGTTTATTTAAGGAGTAGGCGTGTAATGTACAATCATCCAGTTATTATCGCAAAATAAACCCCAAGAAAACCAAAATAAAATGGAGTGGCTGGGCTGACTAACTCTACACTACCTTTATTTACTTAGCTTTTCAAGTGTGAGATGGGCAGCTTAATCTGTGTTTTCAAGACTTTTGGCACGCTAATAAACACATTTCACTGAGATCTACTCGCACATATTTTGGTCTTGAAATCTGAGCTTCCTATATGTCAGATAGTTTGGGGCCAACTGAATGAGATGAAGTTTTGGGTTGCTAGTGGGCGCATTCATCTAGAACCACACGCACATGCATCTCACTCAAGTGCACTTACTGTGAACAAGCTTCCTCAGCTCTGGAAACTCTTGCACGTTCCCCACAGTTAACCACAAACTGTGGAGCACTCCTGCACTCTGGCAGACCCCATCAAACCCCACAGTAGGTGAAGAGCCTGCACAGCAGTCAGCGTGCCTTATATTTTCTTTGCATTTTCTCATTTTGCTCATGGGGCTCAGGTCGAGTTAGATAAATATGAGGTTTTGAATATTTCAGAGGGAAAAAAAGGATCGTACACATATCATCTTGTGACCTGGTGAGTTGAAAATATAAAAAAGCAATAACATGCTGGTAATAAGTGGATTTGGCTGAGATAATATGGCATGTGATTGACAGTAAGCCCGTCCAGTTTCATAATGCTATTTGAAATGTGATTACTAAAGTTGTGTATTTTATGCAGGTTATCCCTTTATTCGACATAAAAAAAAAATATACACTTTTTAATATAGGGAGACGAAAACATATAGTCCAGGTCACAGGAATCACACTGGCCCCTGCTTTAACTGGAGTAATCCTCATTCTTCCATCCTCTTAATGGCTTGTTCTAGGAACCATTTGTGTGCTTGTGGCAAGGGATTTTCCACTGTAAACCTCTTTAGCTGCCTTCTTGTATAATAATGTAGGTTTTATGGGGGCAATTTTTTTGTCTGCTACTGTCTGACATCTCTCAAAAACTGATGGACTCAAATGGGCAATTATAGGTATAGGCTACTATTCAAAAATGACCTGGTGAGGAAGGGTTATGTTTTTAAATGGCTATTTATATATGTTTCATTCTACTCTGTTAACTTCCATGCCTGATTCTTATGGTGGTTTGAAACATTTTTGTGATTATTTTATTTAAATTTTTTGTTAAATAAAAGCTAGGTCCAAATTTACTTCATCTAGAAATTAACTGCACTTTTTATTTCAGCCACTAATGGTGGAAATGTGCGATCGCTTTTGTAACTTTTTTTTTTTTTTTTAGGTATAGGCCTACAATATTCGCCTTATTTTTTAGGTAAGGGTGAGGCCATTTGTAAATTGTCATTCACTTCCAGTTATTTTTAGCTGTCCAAAACAGCTTGTTATGCTGCTTGTTTGCAAACTGGTATTTATTATAAGGTGACCAGATTTCTAAATGAAAACCGGGAACATTTGAGTGGCTAAATATCGCAGAAATCTCGTTTGTTATTATGGTAACACTTTACAATAAGGTTCATTAGTTAACATGAACTAATAATGAACTGCACTTCTACAGCATTTATTAATCTTTGTTCATGTTAATTTCAAAATTTACTAATACATTATTAAAATCTTGTTAAGCAGCTTATGTGAGAAAAATGGAAGAATCAGTTTGCTGTCAATGAGCGAGATGGGCAGCCTTTGTTTGTGCTGTAATAAAGTACTTGGCATGTGCAAAACCTATGCCAAAAGACATGTGAATTCGATGTGTTTGTTTGATGTACTTGTGTTTTAAATCGATTAAAAAAACGCATCGGCGCATATGGTCGCGTATGCGCAAGGGCTTGATGCAAATAAAAAAAACACATGCAAATAAAAAAAAACACATGCAAATAAAAAAAACACATGTAAATAAAAAAAACTTGATCATCAGTTTGACAACACATGTGAAACGAGCTCCAAACGCAAAATCGCGCTGCAAATACAGAAATGCGCTGCAAACACAAAAACGTGCTGCAAATAGCACAAACCACAACTGAAATGTTTCAAGGGGGACCCCAAAAAGTGACGAACCCTACTAGGACCTGCTTATTAGCTGTGTCCAAAACCACTCACCCGTTCACTCATTCACTAATCCCTATATAGTGTACGTCATTTGAGTGCACAATGTGTTCACAATCATTAAATACTGCAAAACAGCAAACAAAAATAAACACACATTAACAAGTTTACATTATTTCATGTATTTATTATTTTTAATAAGTGTTTTTTAGTTTGCTAGAAACTCACGCTCACAGATGACGTGGTCGTCGAGCGCCTCAGACGGCCGTTATGATGACATCACATTAGTATGCTACAGATGATTAACGAATATTTTTATATTTTCATCCACTAAATTATCATCTCTTAAAGTTTAACGAGTTAACAACAATGCCATATATTAAAACACTCTGCTGTTAGTGAAACACATTAATGCCTACACAATATATTTTAATAATAATTTTAGCTTGTGCTGTTGTCAAGTAGGGTACGTCACTTTTTGGGGTCCCCTTGAAACATTTCCGTTGTGGTTTGTGCTATTTGTAGCGCGTTTCTGTATTTGCAGCGCATTTTTGTGTTTGTGTTTCTGTGTTTGCAGCACGTTTTTGTGTTTGCAGCGCATTTCTGTATTTGCAGCACGTTTTTGTGTTTGCATGTGTTGTGAGGATTTGCAGCACATGTGTTGTCAAACTGATGATCACGGATCATTTATTTGCATGTGTTTTTTTTATTTTCATGTGTTTTTTTTATTTGCATGCGTTTTTTTTATTTGCATGTGTTTTTTTTTTTATTTGCATGTGTTTTCTTATTTGCAGCGCTTTGAACTCTCTCGGCCACCGTACAATGCGCTCAACGTTGTGTGACCTGAATTTATTGAACAGTCGAGTTTCACTGAAGAAGTCAGACTGCCAGGCATTTCGACACACTGTGAAACGAAAACGAATTTCGTATAGTATTTGTTGATCTTGGAATGTGACAGAAAGAAAATACCCTATGTGCCACCAGAAAACACAGCCTCTTCTGTGTTTGCAACATCTAGGTATGATAAGGATATTATCTGCTAATACCATACCAATAAATCTGATTGTTTATTATTGTTGACGTCATATGTAAATTATATGCGGCCGGTGAGAGTTGCACTTGGACCAAAATGCGACCCACTGAGAAAAAAAAGGTTGAGAACTACTGCCCCAAACCCTTTCCGCAATGAGCATGCGCGAGCACAAAGAACAGTGACACACGAGCTGCTCTGTACAGGCAGCGATGCTTGTTCCTATAGCAACAACCTCTCGCGCACATCCGCGCGACCCTCTCCTCCTCCCCACCGCATAACAGCATCCCTCCGTCAACAGGATATTTCCTGAGACGGAAATACGGAAGGAAAATGGCGCTCATCCCATCACAGATCCTCAGAGTAGCGATACTCCTCTCTTATTTTTCTATCCTCTGCAATTACAAAGCCATAGACATGCCCGCGCATCAAACATACGGCGGTAGCTGGAAGTTTCTTACGTTCATAGATTTGGTAAGTGCATGTGCATCGTTCCCATGCAATGCCTGATTATATATATATATATATATGTATGGGATCTCCATAATGCATTATATGACAGGCCCCTGTTATGCTGAAATATGTTCCTACAAAAAGATACGCCTACACAAATTGTCTTACGTCATATTTACTGATCATTAAACGTTAATCACATGACGTAATGACTTTTTAACTCTCTAAAGATGATGTCATGCTTTTCATATCTCAAATCCTCATTAATAATGAATTTTATTCTGAAGGGTTGTGCTGAATTACGACCAGGTCTCTGAACAATTAGGAGGATGCATCCACAGTTTTGAAATATAAATAGCAGCATCCTTGTCTTTTGTTCTGGCAGTTTGTTAGAGTAAATGCGGGTCACATTAGGCATCTGTACGCACACACACACACGCATTGACTGTTATGACAGTCTGTGAGCCAATGACTCACATTTTCCACATAAACAGCCCATTTTCTCCCCCTTTTTCGAACAGTGATTTTTAATAGCAATAAAAGTTGTTTTGTTACACTTCACGTTTGCACATCTGGTCCAGTGCACTGTTTGCTGCAGTTTTTTTTTTCTTTCTTGTCTGGGAATAATCTCACGTACAGATATGTTTGGAATATTGTGGAGCTTTTTAAAACTTATGCTTATACTGTAAACTATATTTCACAATATTGCTATTTCGATTAAATAAACGCAGCCTTGGTTGGTGAGCATAAGCAACTTGGTAACTCCAAAATTATTTTCCCTGTATGCTGTAAAATTGTTTTATTCATTGAAAACACATTGATATGTTCATACGTTTAATAACACAATGACGCTTTATGTACGGTTTGTCCGTAAACACAGAAGAATCTCTTCCACCACAACCATAGAGAGATAGGAAAGTGATTTATTGTTTGTGCCGCTTTGTGTTACAGTAAAAAGATTAATAATGACAGCATTTAAAGACCTCTGACTCCAATCAACCTGGATGATGGGGCTGTGTGAAACTAATATTAGAACAGACGATAAACACATGTCACATTCAGAGAGACGGATTATCTCATCTTGGCACAAGAAATGCAAGCGCGTCTGGATCAAATAGTTTTCGCTGTAATATCCACAACTGATCAACTCCGCCGTAGCATTGTTACATCTATTAACACTCTAAGTAACAACTATTGTGCTAACTGTGCCACTTTGATTTCAGCCATTTATGTTTTCGTCAGGCCTCATTAATTATTAAATTTCGGGGTTTAGATTTGACTTTCCATTGTCACTCGAGGAGCCTGGCATTGAGTTGAGCTCTCGGTGTCATACAATAAAGTGCCCGGTCAAGTGTGGCCGAAAGCTTTCAGTGATCTGACAGTGAGATACCCATGGATTAATTAGCAGAGTTTAATTAGCACAGGTTTTCTGAGTGTATCATTACTGTGATGAAAGGCAGTCTATATTTTTATGAGAGCTGCGAACGCTTTGCAACTATAATTATAAATCGAAGTGAACGCTGAACCACAAGTGCATATAGTTTTAAGACATTTATTTGAACATGAATGCAATGTTATCTAAGACTGTTTTTGCAGTATACTGTTGTTTCCTTGCCCAATTATTATTATTCCCAGCCTCAAACAAGCAATTCACTAGATTTCATGGAGACTTGAATCTCAGTCCGGGAATCCTTGTGGTTGTTTATATGCACAAAATAAGGCTTTGTATAGCTAATAAATGATTTTATGCCTCTTTTGGCTTCGTGTACTAGCACCGAGGCTGTTTTTTAAATCTCAAATGATGCGAGAAAAGGATCGACGTCCATTTTTAGCTCAGCGAAGGCGAAGATCAAAAGCATTAGCGAGGGTAGAGTAAGAAAAATAGATCATTTTTGGGGGCTGGTAGTAGGGATTTAAGACTTTTCCAATAAAAGATTGGTTTTGGGCAAATCGAACATTTCTATGAAGCCTTAGCAGGGCTTCTCCTGTCTTCAGGCACCAGGAAACAAATTTAGGAGCAGAAAGATAATGAGGAATGAAATATTAAAGAGTGTATTAATGGGAGACTTTTTTGCATGTTGGATATCTGTGGAGGAGATATAATAAAGAAACCCTCATAATTCCAGAATGTCTTTCCATCGTAAATTAACGTCAAAGCAATCTCCTAACGCTCTCATCACGAATGTTCACTAATGGAAAATGGACTAAAAAAAGACATATTAGCTTAACACAAGAAATGGGTCTTGGAGGAAAGGTTGTGTATTAAATCATTTCAATGGCAGTTTTCTTGCGGCCTGTCATGCATTGTAACATTTTAAAGCATGTCAACTGTGTCTGTATATTGTTCTGTTTTCTGTGATGTGAGTTTGTTTGCTCTTGGAAAATGATGACACTTAGAAATACTCACATTCTATTTTGAGACAACCAAAGATGAATGCATGGCTTTCAAGTTTCCCTCTTGTGTTGCTTTTAAAAGACAGCTTTGATTTGAGTGTCAATGAGAGGCCTTCAAAAACAGAGGAAATTTCATTTACTTAGTATATATATATAAATATATATATATACAGAGTTGGGGAGTAACGAAATACAAGCAATTTGAGGAACTGTATTTCATTACAGTTACATTTTAAATGGGTGGTAATCAGATTACAGTTACATCTGAAAAGTGTTTTAGATTACCAAAGTGATTACTTTGAATTTTAATGTCATTTAAACAGCAATTGGTGATTCTCTGACTCTGACAGTCTGAAAAAGCGGAGTTAAGTTTCAACAACATTTTAATACTTTTAAGAGGGATCATAAAAATGTTGTTATTTTTATTTAGTACTGTCCTGAACAAGACAAAATGACTGAATTTATAAAAAAAAATTGCCCAACTGTCAACTTAACTGTCCTGTCATGACCTGATGATCCACGACTGTTTTCATGTTTTGTGATAGTTGTTTGTGAGTCATTTTATAATTCACTCGTCACTGCAACTTTTTATAAAATAAGAATTGGGAGATAAAAACTTGCTATACTGACTTTTTTTCTTGCAATTGTGAATTTAGTATGTGAGTTTATATCTCATATTTTTGACTTTTGTCAATATTTTCATTTGGAGTCAGACTTGTGAAATCAGTGAATTGTTAACTGGAGACTCGGTCTGACTGGATTATTTAAATCAGTGAGTTGTTGACTCGAGAACCGATGCTATTCATAAATTTTCCGTGAGAACGCGGAACGACATTTTTATGAAGTGTAGTGGAGTTAAAAGTATCTTATTATGCTTTGGAATGTAGTGAAGGAAAGTAAAAGTTTCCTAATACTCCGATAAAGTACAGATACTTGATACTTGAAAAATGTTCTCAAGTACAGTTACAAAGTATTTTTATACACCACTTTTCCTTGACTACATTTTTGAATAAGTATATACTTTACTCCAATACATTTGTAATGATAATAATGCAATTACTCACTGGCTGCGTCCGAAAACTTAAAAGTGCTGCCTTCGGAGGATGCACTCCAAGGCAGGAAGGCATCAAAGCGTGTCCGAATCCAATGTTAGCTTTACTTCCTGTCTCCTGAGATACCTTCATCTGATTGATTTTTGAAGGCAGCTTAGATGTGTCCTTCGGTGCCTTTGATATCCCACGATCCTGTCCTTTCCGTTCTGTGACAGTTGAGCTAAAAACTAAAGATGCTGTTAGAAAGTTGCGGTGGGTGGTCATTTTCTGTGTAAATGTACATTTTTGATCAACGTTTTCCACTTCTGATGTCATTTCTAGCAAGAAATTAGTATTTTAGTAATTAAACATTTGCTTAGTTTTCACCTTAGGTTTCATTAAACCGCCACGCTACCCGAAATCAGTTTTGCGAGGTACCTTCGTGAGTAAATGCTGCCTACAAAGTCATTGCCTGATAAGGTAGCAAGTTTTCGGATGCAGACATTACATACTTTTTCTGCAGCAGTTTATTTGTGCTACAAAAAGAAATGGTATCGCCATATACAGGGCATTGAAGGTACTATATTATATTGTTTCATATATTAGATGAGAACGTGGCTGCAGCCGGGGATGATGCCGAAACTAGCGCATCCAGTGCAAGTAGACTATGTGATTCTACTTAATATTTTATTTATCTGTTATAGTGAAGAGAACTTTTTGAAGGATATTGGTTAACCTATGTGCTTTTTAAGCTTAACTGAAACTTGAGTGTTTGTAGACGTTTAAGTGGCTGTTGTCGACCTTGATTTATTGCAAAAATGAGGTGTTCAGTTTTATTTTTTATTTCGATTTTAACGTGATTGCTGGCTGCTGTCCTCACAAATCAACTATTTCTTGTTTTTCATTGGCATGTCTCTTAGATGTTGAGGACTAGTGCATCTTTGAGCCTACATTCAGTATGAGTAAAATACTTAAATACTCTTAAAATCAGATCTTTTAAGACTCAAATGGTATTGGAATTGGTAACTTGTAGTCATATTCGCTGTAAAGTATCGCTACTTTTACTTAAGTATGGTTGTCAGGTACTCTTTACACCTTACAAATCAGCTCCCTTTCCCTTTCCATTTCCTATTCCTAACCAGTATGATTTTATGATTCTCTATCTCAGGTCATTCAGGCGGTGTTCTTTGGAGTGTGTGTCCTGACGGACCTCTCCAGTCTTTTGACAAAAGGCAGTGCCAGTATGGAGCAAGAGAGGCAGTTGAGGAAGCTGATTGGCTTACGAGACTGGATGATGGCTGTTCTGGCCTTTCCCGTTGGTGTGGTACGTATAAATCACCAATCAGATTTCTCATTTTGCATATGTACACTAACTGACTGAGTATACACATAAAAACACACTTTATTTGTGTTAGTTGGACCCGCATCCGGAGATTATGAGAGCTGATGGCTCAGTGCGGATATGTTGATGTTCAGATAACATCAATGCTTAGGATCAACATTGAAAATTGGATTGAAATTGAATAAAAACACCAATGTGGCCAATTTTCAAAGTCAAATAATGCAGTTATCCAGATTATTTGAGTGCAAAAAAAACAAAGTTTCAGCTTTTATATAAGCCTGTACATATATGCAAAAATTGCATTTTTTTTTGTGTATACAGAATATCTGAAAAAGTGATTGGCTGGCGATGACTTATGGTGCGGTTAGTTTAAAGTGTGTGAACCTACTGTAAACTCTCTGAGCCATCAAGATCAATTGTTAATGTGGGAAAGAAAAAACAGTACTGTAACGGAACATGAATGCAATGCTTTGTCTGGAGCTGCCCTTCCCCTCCCACACATGTCATTGACATTAAGATGTCTGAAACCACAGGAAAACAGAGGCGACTGTTCAAAACTTGTTTCAAGCAATCATTTACTGGGTCTAAGAAAGGAAGGTTGTGTATTGAGCACATTTATAGAGGGTGCTAAAGGTAAAATACTGCATAACCAATGTTTTAATATTTTTGCTACTAAGCAATTTTCAATGCTCTGTTTCAACCGTTTGGGGTCATTAAGGTTTTTTTTTTTTTAATGTTTTTGAAAAAAGTCTCTTATGCTCACAAAGGCTGCATTTATTTGATCAAAAATACAGAAAAACAGTAATATTGTGAAATTATTACAATAAAAAATGTTTTCTATTTTAATATATTTAATACACTGCAAAGCTGAATTTTCTGATCTGGTGCTCAGGAAACATTTATTATTATTATCAATGTTGAAAACAAGTTTTACTGCTTAATATTTCTGTGGAAACCATGATACATTTTCAGGACTCTTTAAGTTGTAAAGAACAGCATTTATACTGTTTCCAGTATTTTTTTCCCAAGGCTAGCGTATTTTTCCTACGGACCCCCACACATGACATGCAAGAAAAAAAAGTAAATCATGCGCACGATTTACTAATTTATTCCCTCGATTTACTAAATCGTGTGCACGATATATCCTACTATTTTTTTCCTGCATGTCATGTACGGGGCTACATATTTTCCCATTGTTTTCAATGTTTTTGTTTTTAAAATGGCAACGAGGTGCTGAAAGTCCATTTCACGCTAAGCTATTTCACGTTTTCGTCAAGAGTTGAAGAATGCTCAACTTTGACGGGACAACTACCACACCAACCAACCGCCACATCCTGTTTGTACAGCATATAACAAACGACAATAGTGCTGCAACGACGCATTGACGTCATCGACTACGAAAATACGTCGACGTGCGTGAAATGCGTCGACGTGTCACACTATTTACATTCATCTCGCGTAATGGCGGCTTCTGCTCCTGGGAATGGAGAAAGTTCCATTCAATCACAAAAACCTGGACCACGATTATCAAAAGTATGGGAATACTTTAAACAGAGGCCAAATAAAATGGTCCTTTGTTCCCTTTGCAAAACCGAAATGGCGTACCACCTATGGAATTGGATCTTTGCCAAATTTTTGCGCGCGCAAGATCATATTTTGAGCGTGCAAAAGGGCATTTCGCGCGAGCCTGAACTGAGTTGAGGAGAAAATCTTCGTCTCGCAAATAAGAAAATATTTTGAGTGAACGAAAATCAGTTTTGCATTTCAAAGAAGTTTATTTGGATGTGCGTGGACGTTCTCTTTCGCACGTGCAAGGTTTCAGTTGCTCGCACTCCTGATACCCGGCTTGCGCTCGCTAAGCGCCGACCGCTCGCCTGCTCAACACAAACCAGCGTTACAATGTGAGAAAATTCCAGCCAATCAGAATTTAGCAGCCTCATCTCCCTTGACAACGAATCACAAGACTCCCTGCATTACAGACAGCGCAAGAGGAACAATACATGGTTCAGGAGACGTTTGTTCAATGGCTTGAACACTATCAAAGTTCCTTTTAAGACTATATAGAAAGTCTTTGACATTCTTCATTTTAAAGTTCAAATGTCTACCACTGGACGACCACACACAAGTGGCTTATTTTTAATCAAAATCAAATCGTATTATTACATAATGGCGTGTCCCAGTGTTTCTACACCTCAATGGACTGCTAAATTAGTTCTAACTTCTTACTTAAAAAAAGATCACTAGCTTAATTTAAAAAACAGTTAATAAAAATAATCGTTAGAGTAGTCAACTAATCGAAAAAATAATCGTTAGATTAGTCGACAGAAAAAATAATCGTTAGTTGCAGCTCTAAACGACAACAACAAGCGCATTTCTTCATCCAAAACTAGTGCCAGGGCATTCATGTTGAAAAAAAGTATTATTTTTCTTTAAAAAACATCTTATTAACCCCAAAATATATATATAAAAAAAAAAACACATTATCACATTAAATAAAATAAGTAAACTAAACAAAATAACAAACACAAGATACATATTACATCAAATCAACACCATTTTCCAGAGTTATGGATTAGCGTTTATGCAATCCAGGTCAAACTTTTACTCTGTTTTGTCTCTGTAGGGCAGAATAAACACTAGGTGCCTTTAGATCTGTATTTAGACCATCAAAACTGTGAATCATCTCATTCCTTAAGAGGTATAAGCCTGCAGGTCAGGTCAGACAGCATCTGTATTCTCTCAGCAATACCTCTATATCTGGACACATCAACACACGCTGCTTTGCATTAGGGGACTATACAGACAGCAATACGCATTGTCTTAAATGTACATCTCATTTGCTTTGCAAAATCCCGGTCATCAATCCCCGGTGTATCTGGCACTGTCACAGAATCAGCTGTGCAATAAAATCCCGTCCTGCAAAGTGGAGAAGGAAACACTGTGTTGTTTCTGTTTTGTGTGTGTCAGTGATAACCATCAGATAATTACATGGAAAATATTCAAATTGTCACAAATGTCTTGCTTTGTCTCTGGCTGGCTAAAGATCTTTTAATATTGCATGGCACAATGTTATTGAAGAGTTTAAGATGTCAAATGACAGAGTCAAAGTGACTTAAACCTTAAGTGGAAAGAAAATCGACTCTGCTCATTTCATTTTAATGAAAGAGACTCAGGCAATCTCCTTACATTGCAAGGGATCACTAATAGTACAACCTTTCTCTTCATATAAATAAAGTAAAGTAAATTTTGAAGTGTGCAAGTATCTCATGACCAGACTGAATGAGCAATTTGTTTTCCTCACTGTACACTCAAAAAATATTTCTGTCTAAACATAAGTTTTATGTAATTTAATTACATAGCAATTTTCCATCCATTTGGATTACATAGTTTTAACATAAACAAACTAATAAACTTAATGTGATTCATATTTGTCAGTCATATGTAAATGAAATAGGTAAGATTTATGTAATAGTTGAGTATATGAATAGTGAGAGATTAAATGTCTTTTATCTTCAGTTGATTTCATCAGTTGTAGTTCTTGTGTTTCTCTGTCCTTCAGTGATTCTGCTTGTTAACAGCAGGTGTTCATCATTAATGCTCAATCATCACTTAATGATCTCATTAACTCTGACACCGCTTCAATGGTACTTTAACTCAGTAGTGTGCACACACACGACCACTAAACAGTGTTAATTAACCTGGGCATTTTTCTGTGAACTATTACATAAATCTTACCTATTTCATTTACGTATGATTGACAAATATGAATCACATTAAGTTTATTAGTTTGTTTATGTTAAAACTATGTAATCCAAATGGATGGAACATTGCTATGTAATTAAATGACATAAAACTTATGTTTAGACTGAAATATTTTTTTAAAATAGCCTATTTTATGTATATATTAAAGGTAATCTGTGTACATGTGTGTATTATATTTAAAAATAAACTCTTAAGTTTGGCATAATTAATATTTTTAATGTTTTTGAAAGAAGTCTCTTAGGCTCACCATTTATTTATTTGAACAAAAATTACAGAAATACAGCAAAAACAGTAATATTGTGAAATATTACTAATGAAGTTTTTCTATTTTAATATTTTTTAAAATGTAATTTATTTCTGTGATGGCAAAGCTGAATTTTCAGCATCATTACTCCAGTCTTCAGTGTCACATGATCCTTAAGAAATCATTATAAAATGCTGAATCAATTATTATTGGTGCTCAATTATTAATAATGGTTCTTATTATTATTATTATCAATGTTGAAAACAGCTTTTTGTTGCTTAATATTTTTGTGGAATGATTCATTGATTTCAGCATTCTTTGAAGAATAGAAAGTTGAAAAGAACAGTATTTACTGTATACGAAAGAAAAAAATCAGCACATTAGAATTGATTTCTGAATGATCATGTGACGCTTTGACTGGAAGTGTTATTTTTTAAATGTAATATAAATATAACATTTAAAATATAATAAACATAGACACATAGCTTTGACTGTTGCGTCATTCTGTGGATATTTGCAGATCTTGCGGTTGCAGATTGTCAGCAGGGCTTAATGAGATGGCAGGCAGAGGTTGCTTCCTTGTTAGCTTGTAAAAAAAAACTTAGCAGCCCGACAGCCATGATACAAACACGAAATAGATGCTTGACTTGGCCCTGGCCCTCAGTCTAAGAGCTGGGCTTGAGGCTCAGCTTACAGCCATCACAATGAACATCATTAGTGCTGACGTTAATATTGGGAAACGGGCTCTACTGTGTTTGAGTGATATGCATAATTTGTTAGCTTTAGCCAGGTTATTTCCTGACACCTATTAGTGGTATGTGTCTCTTCTGAGATACAGTGAGACCGAATTCTGCTCCATCGGCCTTCGACCTACAGAATGCCAGGCGACGGGATGAAGCTTCCCAGTCCAGCAGGGTTGGCTGGATAATAGAGGAGGTTTGCCGTGTGCTATGTGGTTCATCCACAGTGCCCAGTTAGAGCGCATGGAACGGGCAAATCCAAATAAACCACCTGTCCGGCAATGAACTTATTTAACTTGCGCTTTCAAAATGAAGCCCAACGTTTACTTGAAATATGCTTCAAAAGCACAACAGATCCTTTCACAAGGCCTATCCTCACAGTGCCGCCCGTTTATTTGGGTATGGTGACCATCATCCAAGCCCTTACTGGAAACAAGAATCCTGCAAAATAATCGGAGACTCCCAAACCAAACAGAAATCTGTCACGCCCATAAGTGAGAACCATTAATGCAAATACGTTTGAGCAGTTCAGGATTACAGCAGGGGAAGTGAAATTCCTCCTCGGAGAGCCTGGGACTTCAAACACTCTTTCACAAGGCCTGCATGCTCCACACCAACATGCCTGTTTTTTAACAGCGTGTGTGATGTCCTCATCATCTTAACACTGTCCTTCTTCACAGAAGGCATCTGTAGCTCCAAGTAAGTGCTGGATAAAAGCAAGCAAGAGAGAGTCAGCTCTCAGGGATTAATTATGGTATGCTGATATGAAAATATGAGCTGTGTGTGTTGGTTTGCTGTGCTCATGGCTGACTTTAGTGCTTGTCAGGGTTTTGCGCAGAGATTGTGTCCTGTAGATGGGGAATCAAAGAGGATATTAGACAAGTTAGACTTTTCGGCATAATGAGATGTGCTCAATTTAAAATCTTTGCGGGGAGTGAGAGATCTTAAAACGTCATGGAGTTCCTCTGAAGATAAAATGTAGTTGCAGTTTCTCTTTTTGAGCTCATTTCAAGAAAGTCCACGTTGGAGATGGCTGACGCCTGAAATATAAGAATCACTTACTATTGTAAAGCTTATCCTGTGCTGAATCTTATAATGCTGTTCAGTCGAAAGCTTTAGCGCTGTTGATTTTTAGCCATAGAGCTCAGGAATAATCACAAACATGTCCTTTATCTATCTATCGTTCTATCTATCTATCTATCTATCTATCTATCTATCTATCTATCTATCTATCTATCTATCTAGTATCTATCTATCTATCTATCTATTTAGTATCTATCTATCTATCTATCTATCTCTCTATCTATCTATCTCTCTATACTTTTCAGCACTACCTATCTATCTATCTATAGAGCTGTCAAATCGATTAATCGAGATTAATCACATCTAACATAAGACACTTCCTCCAGCTCTTCCGGGGGGACACCGAGGCGTTCCCAGGCCAGCCGAGAGACATAGTCTCTCCAGCGTGTCCTAGGTCTTCCCCGGGGCCTTCTCCCGGTGGGACATGCCCGGAACACCTCCCTAGGGAGGCGTCCAGGAGGCATCCGAAACAGATGCCCGAGCCACCTCAGCTGACTCCTCTCGATGTGAAGGAGCAACGGATCTACTTTGAGCTCCTCCCGAGTGACCGAGCTCCTCACCCTATCTCTAAGGGAGCGCCCTGCCACCCTGCGGAGAAAGCTCATTTCGGCCGCCTGTATCCGGCATCTCAACCATAGGTGAGAGTAGGAACGTAGATTGACCGTAATTGACCTTCTTCACCACGACAGACCGGTACATCGACCGCATTACTGCAGAAGCTGCACCGATCCATCTGTCAACCTCACCTTCCTTCCCTCACTCGTGAACAAAACCCCAAGATACTTGAACTCCTCCACTTGAGGCAGGAGCTCTCCACCAACCTGAAGAGGACAAGCCACCCTTTTCCGACTGAGAACCATGGTCTCAGACTTGGAGGTGCTGATCCTCATCCCAGCCGCCTCACACTCGGCTGCAAACCGTCCCAATGCACACTGGAGGTCCTGGCCCGATGGAGCCAACAGGACCACATCATCCGCAAAAAGCAGGGATGAGATCCTGTGGTCCCCAAACCAGACTCCCTCCGGCCCCTGACTGCGCCTAGAAATCCTGTCCATAAAGATTATGAACAGGACCGGTGATAAAGGGCAGCCCTGCCGGAGTCCAACATGCACTGGGAACAGGTCTGACTTACTGCCGGCAATGCGAACCAGGCTCCTGCTCCGGTCATACAGGGACCGGACAGCCCTTAGCAAAGGGCCCCGGACTCCATACTCCCGGAGCACCCCCCACAGGGTGCCACGAGGGACACGGTTGAATGCCTTCTCCAGATCCACAAAACACATGTGGACTGGTTGGGCAAACTCCCATAAACCCTCCAGCACCCTAGAGAGGGTATAGAGCTGGTCCAGTGTTCCACGACCGGGACGAAAACCGCATTGTTCCTCCTGAATCTGAGGTTCGACTATCAGCCTTATATATTGCAATAATCCAAAAATAGGTAGATCTATTACAACACAATCATGTAATTTATAATAAAAAATTGGGGGTAAACTTTCAGCAAAAAAAACAAAAAACAAAAAAAACATTTATATATATATATATATATATATATATATGTCATAATATGCATCATGATATAAATGTATGTATGTTTATGTATGTTCTTGTATTTTGATACAAGATTTTGGTCATTTCGGATACCACATACAGTCTACTCATCTCATTAAAAAAAAATACTATAAATGTAAATATCACATTGTATAATATGCAATAGGCTGATAAAATGAACTCAAACTGCTAACGGAATGTTTTCTTCATGATATCAGTTTCTTCTTTCTTTTCTGTTTGCAGTTTGTGGTGACTATGTTCTGGGCTCTTTACCTATATGACAGAGATTTGGTTTACCCGAGACTCCTGGACAACTTTATACCCCAGTGGCTAAACCATGGCATGGTGAGTGAGACATGTTTTTCTTTCTTTCTAGAAAGTACAAGACTGTATACTGCACTCTTAGTCTGGAACAAAAGAAAAAGCACATTTTGTTCTTTATAATCTCTCGGGCCACATTGACATCAGATGTGGAAAGTGGCAGTTGTTGTGCAATCGTACATTTCAATCGGGTGGAACAAAAGCTCTAAGGTGGGGTCAGATAGTTTTTACGACAGGTAAGTGTTCGAATTCAAGTGTGTTGGCATTATTGTCTGGTGTGTAATTCCAGTAGCAAATGGTCGGTATGTTGGTATCGGTGAACAAGAACGTATTCGTAAACACACTGTTATGAATGCATCATTAATGTATCTACAGAACTGAAAAGACTTCACTGCAATTAGCCTTGAAGAGTCTCTACAGGAAATATTTAATAACCTAAACGCTTCCATATTGAATCCTTCTTTAATCTGCTGAAGTGGCCTCGACGAAAGAGGTTTTGGGACCTGGAGGCTTCTGATAGATTGATAGGAAATACAGCTCAGAATGAGGCTATTACTGGAAACGTGGTTGGATGTCTCAGTCGCCGCTAATCACAGGATGTATTCAGTTGACTTGGGTATAGCCCAGGGCCAATGACAACACACGTAGCGGTTGCTAGGGAAACATGTCTCGGTTATTAATCAAAATGAATGTAACCTTTGAGCCTAATCAGAAATTGCCTCTATCTTTAATGTGCAGTGGCATTGTGAAATCATATGCAATTGGATTTTCCGCAGGGTTTTTAAACCTTTCAACATTTGTCATTAACACACATTAGAGAGTGCGTGATTTTAGGTTTGGGTTTTAGGTATGTGCTAAAAAAGTACATTTCTTTGCCTTCCTTGAATGTTAGATTATCAACTGGTGGATTCTGACCCGAAAATGGGTTGCGAGTCTGTTCTGGACAAAGACAGCGGGGAAAAAGCAATGCAAATAATAAAAAAGAAATGCAAATGTAAAAGCATTAAAAAGACATCAAATGGGCCAACCCCAAATTCACATCATCGGTTGAGCTAATGCTAATTGATGGTTTTCGGTGAAGAGAATGCTCCTTCCTGCTAGTCGGTGGTTTCCTCCAGCCAGTGAAGCAGCAGTACAGTCGAGGGCTGACCCACGGGAGAGAACTACCTTCCAGCTGAGAACAATTTGTGCTATGCAAAGCGTTCCAGATTATCCCGCCTGCGACCGAAAGAGGGTTACTCCATTGTAAATATTTTGAAGCATTCCATGGTACCACATTTGTTTGTTTATCAATGCTGCCATGGCAACTGTCTTCTGTTCACTGGCTGCTCTTTTAAAGAAACAGTGATGAAGCTTTCTTACTGTTTTAGGGAGAATCAAACACATTCAAAGTCAAGTCTGAACTGTGGCCCAAGCATTTGAACTATAGACAGATTATCAATGTGACCGATAACTATGACAAATATTATAAACTGTGCATAACAACTTTGCATAATTAGAAATAATAATAATAATAATAATAATAATACTTTTCTTAAAACTATTAAAATTAATTGATCAACTAACATACATTATACCAATAAAAATACATTAAAAATAAATATGAAAAACATAAAAATGAAGACCATAAAAACAATTTTGCACAAATAATAATAATAATAATACTTTTCTTAAAATGATACAGTCTATTAACTTGCATAAATTATAACAATAAAATTCTAATATAAAAAATAAATATGAAAAATATATTTAAAACTTAAGCCCATTTAGACTGCAAAACAACTCTGAATAAATATTAATAATTACTTACAATAATTAATACGTTTCTTAGAACTATAAAATTCATTTGTCAACTAACATACATTATAGCAAAAATAAATATGAAAAATATATTTTAAAATTAAGATCATTTAGACTGCAAAACAACTTCTTAAAATTATAATATTAACTAAATGATTAATAGATTACATTGGTAACACTTTACAATAAGGTTCATTATTTAACATTAATTAAAAACATTAGTTAACATGAACTAATAATGAACTGCACTTCTACAACATTTATTAATATTTGTTAATGTTAATTTCAACATTTACTAATGCATTATTAAAATCTTGTTAACATGAGTTAATGCACTGTGAACTAACATGAACAAACAATGAACAACTGTATTTTCATTAACTAACGTTAACAAAGATTAGTAAATACAGTAACAAATGTATTACTCATGGTTAGTTCATGTTAGTTAATACATTAACTAATGTTTAACTAATGAACCTTATTGTAAAGTGTTACCATTACATTTAATAATTCTTATTTTGATATAATAATAATAATAATACTTATTCTTATTTTGTATTGTTGTAGCCTAATGATCATTTAGTTATTGTGTCAAAACACAAATATAACAAATCAATGTGGCATATTGCTATCAAAAACTTCGATATTTATCGATTATCTCTAATTTATACCATGATGTGGCCGTCAGTAAAACCCCCACAGCGGGGCATTTATGAATCCTTTACACCTTGATTCACTGAAAGTGAGAGAGAGAGGCTGCTTTAGGCTTCCTTAGAAATTAGGCCACAACAAACTACAATAAAGCTCCTTTTAAGTCATTGATACTGAATCCACTAGACATATTTATAGTCATGCTGGTGCATACAGCTCATAGCTACAAAGTGCTTTGAAACTGTCAGGGACTCTCTAGATATATGTAGACACATGCAAATATTTGTGAATATTAATCACTATAATCACTAGATTTTGAAAACTTTGTCTCTGTAAGTGCAGACAGGAAGTGACACGAAAAGATGAGACACTACATTTCCCCCAAGTGACAAGGGAAAGGACAGTTTCCCTGTTTTGAAGCTGTCAGCGGCATTGCTGTATATTTGGCAAACCTATCAAGACTCATAATGTGGCGATAAGAATCAAAACAGAGCTTTAAAGAGGCCGCTACTAAACTTTCATGGCATCATCGGGAGGCAGTTTACCTGCGTCAAAGTATCTGTGACAATAATCCCGTCTCCGCTTTGTGATTACTCCGCTGCGGAGAGAGGCCTGTCTGAGGAGCGTCGCGCTGCTCTAATGTTAATGCCAGCGGCCTCCCGCTGAGCAGCCCCCGCGTTCAAAGCGGCTCGCTCCAAATGCATACCACAAATAAACATCTTAGAAAAAACACCACTGCTGCACATCTCGAAATAAAAGCACAAAAGAATCAGAGAGGCTGACTTCCCACGCGAAGGTATTTTCTGGACTCATTCTGAGCTCTTAGCGTTAACTTTCCTCATATTTAATTCAGCGGGCAGGTTCACGGTAGCTTTTAAACGATACAGGTCATTGTGCACGGGGGCTTTTATGACTGATTACCTGTGGTAAACAACCCCGAGTTCTCCGTCGCTCTTTTATTCACACCGCTAATTGTTCGGGGGAAACAAACACGATACACAGCCATTCCTTTTCCACAGCGTGACCTTGAACGCACTTGATTCGGCTAATTAATCATGCAGTAAGTTCAAAGACAATCTCATCAATATTTATGGCCCTCTAACAGTTTCAAAACTTTCAAAAACCTCCATCGCTGCAACGGAGAACATTCATTTGTACGCAAGTATCCCATTTAACCAAGCATTGTAGGTCAGTAATGAATTCCAGTTGCAATTCCAGTCTGTAAAGAAAAACTCACACTGAGAGGAACCAGACTTCACAGACTCCTCGTTTTTTTTTTTTAATTGTCTCTCAACCTGTCAGTGGCATTTCTTCTTCTGGATTTGTGGGATGTTATTTAGAGTAGAAAATAGCTGTGCTCACAGGCCAATTTGAAGAGTGCTCTCCTTTGAAAATCGTCTCTAACTGTACGCTCCCGCTGCGACCACCAGTATGTTTAGACTGTGGGGATAAGTGTTTCACCACTTACAGTAACAAGAATCCTTCCTCCGAAAGAGAGGAGAAATACATCCATGTGACTGAAATCGATCAATGTCACAGTCCATGGCTGCTCTAAACTGATCCGGGCTTCGTATACACTCCAGTGGTGTTTCTAATAACATGTTTGGTTTGCCACTGTCAGGAACCTCAGACAGACTAGTTTCTGCTTAACCAATGGTATAACACAGACCGTCTTTAGGATACCACAAGGAAAAGAACCAGCATATCAGACATTTTTCAGTATCTGTTACACTTTATTAAAAAAAAAAAAAAAGTGCACCTTTAGGGGTACTGGGACAAGTTAAAGGGTTAGTTCACCTAATTTCGGTCATTAAGTCATCACTTGTAAGACCTTTGTTCATCTTCGGAACACAAATTCAGATATTTTGATGATGCATAGGCAGCGCCGTCACATTTTGAGGTCCAGTAGTAAAGACATCGTTAAAATAGTCCATGTGACTGCAGTGTTATGAAGCGACGAGAATACATTTACAAAGAAAAATAATGATTTTATTCAACAATTTCTTCTCTCCCCTGTCAGACTCCTACACTGTTGACGTAGTAAACACAGTGCAGCACTTCCGGGTTCTACGTCAAAATGCCGACTCATTATTGGCCGGCTCTTGCGTCAGCATCACACGCATGCGTCGTGCTGCACTGCGTTCACTACGCCAACAGAGTTGGAGAGTAACGGATAAAATAAAGTCGTTATTTTGGTTTTGTTTTTGCTCACAAAAAATATTCCTGTCGCTTCGTAACATAAGGTTGAACCACTGTAGTTATGTCAACTGTTTTAACAATGTCTTTAATACCTTTCTGGACCTCAAAAGGTATAATGATGTTGCTGCTTATGTGTGGCTTCAAAAATATCTTAATTTGTGTTCCAGTGAACGAAGGTCTTAGGGATTTGGGGCGACAGAAATTTAATTTTTGGGTGAACTAACCCTTTAATACCTTATCTAACTGATGTTGTGACGAGCAGGGCGGGCGAGAGCCGTGAGGGAACGGCGCGAGGCCGGTGACGCGAGTGATAATGAGCGTCAGCTGTGTGCTGCACCGGTCTCGTGTCTCTCACGGAGGAGCTCCGGAAGCATACAAGAGGAGCGACGACAGTGAAGGACGAGAGAGGACCAGGCCTGGATTTTATGTTGTTTTATTATGTTTGTGTGTTATTTTACTTTCGTTTTATTGTTTGTTTATTTATTTGATTACAATTACGTCGAATGTTCGCCGGTTCCCGCCTCCTTCTTCCCGTACTTAAGAACTGTGTTACATTGGTGCCGAAACCCGGGAGGAAGGAGGGACATGCTGTCGAAGAGCCCTCAATGCTGAGGAGGGCGGGCAGCGCGGCAGAGATACGAGACCGGTGCACCGCGCAGCTGACGCTCATTATCACTCAGGTCACTGGCCTCGCGCCGTGCCCTCACGGGTCTCGCCCGCCCTGCTCGTCACAGATGTATATTGGTACCTTGGTAAAAATCGGTAAATTCTGTAATCCTTTAGTCACTGTCATGATCACCTGCTAGAGTGCCCTTAACAGCCACTAGAGGGCACTCCACCCCGGACTACTGCCTCACTATCACGGACTCAATTTCCCATAACCCCCTGCCCGGACTGTCAGCCATGATTACATTCAGCTGTTGCTCATTTCATTGTGTTTGCCTATATTAACCTGGTTCATTTAGTCACTCATCCCTAGGTCTTGCATGTCTGTGTTTGCTGCACTTCTGAGTCTTTGTTCCTTGTTTTTTTCCCCATGTCTTGGTTTGCTTGGATTTTCCTGTTTTTTGCCTGGACTTTGTCTTTGTTTGGATTGCTCACCTATGTTTTGGCCCTTGCCTGGATTTTTGATTACGACTGTGGATTACCCTCTGTTTAATAAAAACTGCATTTGGATCCTCAGGTCTCGGAGCAGTACGTCACACTCAAACCTGTATGACTTTTGTGAAACACAAAAGAAAAAAAAATTGCAAAATCCAAACCAAATCAAAGGAGTAAGTGATGATAAAATACACCTAAATTCAATATTATTCTGGCATAAACTGGATGCAAATTACCCATCAATTATCAAACTGGCCAAGTATACAAAGCAAAATGGCTGCCTGACAACTAGAAATTACAATTTATGCAGGCTAATAATCACTTCCATTTCCAATAGTCTGATTCATATACACATTATCAAATGTATTAGTCTCCATTAATGTAAAAATAAGTCAGGCTGTTGACAGATTGCCACCTGGTGGTCGTTGCCAACTTGGGTACTGGTAGCGTACAAGCTCAGACTGTAATTCCCCAGATTGCTGCAAGATGCAGAATCATTTTAATGACATGTTAAAACAAGGCTCCCCTTCATTATGGCCATTGAGGTTTCCCTGAAAAATCTTTTGTCCCGTGGCTTGCCATTCCTCGTATGCAGTGAAGTAAAGTGAAGCAAAATAAATCATCATTTTTGTGGTATTTTCCACAGTGGAGTGCCACCGTCTTCTTCCATAGAACATTTACCCGCGTTTCTTTCATGCATCGCCGGAGGACGCACGCTTTGATCTTATATCAGGCTGGCGTGAAACAAAGCGTCTCAGTTTTGTTGCAAAGAGCGTAGTCAAGTCAGTGGTTGCACTGTTGAACATAAAGGAGAGGTCAGTGTTATTATTGTGAACAAACTGAGGGAAAACATTTTTATTAACAGAAATAAAAAAAAATCAATGCTAACGAAACTAAAATAACTAATACATTATTTCAGTATTAGGTTTTATGGCCCGGGTTTCACAGACAAGGCTAAGATTAAGCCAGGATTAGTTCAATTAGGATATTTAGGTAGCTTTATAAACGTGCCTTAGAAAAAAAAAACATTACTGGTGTGCATCTTGAGACAAAACAATAGCACAGACATATTTTAAGATATGCCAGTGCAAGTTGATTTCAGTTAAAACAGCTCAAACTAGCTTAAGCCTTGTCTGTGAAACCCGGTAAATATATTATAAACCTCTACATTAAAGTGTTAGTTCACCCAAAAATGAAAATTTTGTCTCCTATGCAGTTTACATTGTATAGACAGTGCAGCACTTCCGTGTTTACGTCACGCTCATTATTGGCCGGCGTCTGCGTCATCATGCTGCTCACGTGAACTGCGTCGGCCAATGCTTAGCCAGTGGTAATTAAATTAATGTCTATGGAGGAATTAGAGAGCTCTCGCGTTTCATCAAAAATATCTTAATTTGTGTTCTGAAGATGAATGTGGGTCTTACGGGTTTGGAAAGACATGAGGATCAGTAATTAATGACTGAATTCGACTCAATTTGGGGTGAATTAACCCTTTGAACATGAAAATGCTACTCGAGAGCAATAAAACTAGACTGTGCTAGCTGAAAAGACACAATGTTAAACATTTTTAAATGATGCATATTAACTTTGGCTGCCCTAAAAAATAAAAGTAAGGACTAAAATAGATACGAAATACTAAAAAAAAAACAGAGGAAGTAACTAAAATAAAATAAAAATAAATAATTTCAATATTACTTTTTGATACTTACATATATTATAAGCTTGAAACCTTTGCAACATGAAAAATGAAAATGGCACAATACAAAACATTTTAAATGATACCAGCTTAAATATTAACTTTAGCAGCCCCTCCAAAAAAAAAAAAGTACTAAAAACTAAAAAACAGAGTATATTTTAACGTGAAAATGCCAAAAGATATCAATTATACTACTGAAAAGTATAAGCAGTTTTAAATGATACCAGCTTAAATTTTAACTTTAGCAGCCCCTCCAAAAAAAAGTACTAAAAACTAAAAAACAGAGTTTATTTTAACGTGAAAATGCCAAAAGATATCAATTATACTACTGAAAAATATAAGCAGTTTTAAATGATACCAGCTTAAATATTAACTTTAGCAGCCCCTCCAAAAAAAAGTACTAAAAACTAAAAAACAGAGTTTATTTTAGCGTGAAAATGCCAAAAGATATCAATTATACTACTGAAAAATATAAGCAGTTTTAAACGATACCAGCTAGCATCTTTGGCAGCCCTAAAATATAATAGTAAATAAATAACCTGAAACTAGAAAAAACTATAACAGTGAAAAGGGTGGTATGTCTGAAGTGTGTCTGTGTATACAAATGCTGTATTGCTCAAGAATGCTTGTTAGAACGCTAATAAAGCATCTATTAAAATGACAGCATCTCTGTAAATTCCCCTCATTGTGATTTAACCATGTACGCTGTTCCGCATTACAGAGCGGCTGCTCTTGTTTTCTCTGTCATTGTGCTGCGGTGTTAGCGTTATCTTTTTGCTTGGCAACCATCTCACTCACTAAAGCTCTAGATTGACAGGAGGGATCTGGTTGTTTTGTCTGGCACGCCTCCAGCCACTTACTAAGGACATAATGTGCTATGGTCTTATGCAATGAGGTTTCGTTGCAAGTAACCCAGCATAGTGAGGTCAAAGTATAATATCCTGATGTTTTACCAAAAACCTGTTACATTTTGTTTGAATACCAAAAGGACATGCCACATCTAAGGGCTCTGACATCTTAAGCTGGATTTCACAAATGCTATTTGATTATATCTGATTACAATGGTCAGGTCCTAATGCGTTATGGATTAAATTAAAGCAAGCCGTGATGGAGAGCGAATTAAAGCAGGATCAGTGCTCTGCATTAGAGTGTTGAGGGACAAATTAAGGTAGATCAGCATCCTGTCATGTGATAGGCCAAAGAGCAGCTACCAAACCAACACACTTCTTGGCACAGGGAAATAAAAAGCCCCATCATGCCAACACTGTATCCACGCTTGCCAGAGAGCATCCCTGCAGCTGTGCCAGGCATATACTGAGCCAAAATAGCCTGTCATAACAAGAGATCATCTCCCCTAGAGACTGCCAGCAGAATCCAGCGTTCTGTTCAAACGCAAAAGCACAACTGCCTCTAATCATGCAGACAGGGGAAAAACATTATGATTTATTTTTTTGCAAATTGTTCACCGTGACCTCATGAGTGTTCGTGTGAATTTTTACGTAGCGTGGTTCTACCACACGGACGTTTGCTTACGTTTTCGTGCACTTTGAAACAGCACTAAAACGTTTTTAATTATGAACAGCTTTTAGACATATAAATGTGCATGAATGCTTATTTAAATCGGGGCATTAAAGGGTTAGATCACCCAAAAATGAAATGTCGGTCATTAATAACTTTCAAAGCGTTGAAAAACAAGCAAAAATAATGAACGAAGGTCTGGTTTGGAGTGACATGAGGGTGAGTAATTAATGACGGAAGAACTAACCCTTTAATATTTTGACTATTGTATTCAATTTTCATATCAATGACATTATGTTTTCAGGCCACTTTTATTAAACCCATTGTGTTCGCTGTGTAAACATGATGGTCATTGTAGTTCTAGACTAAATGTAAGCATGGATTCATTCATCTCACTTGCACAAAAACAGATTCAACATTCTCAAAATGAATACCGAATATTACACAAACCCACTATAATTAAATGTCAAATAACACAAATGTACTTTATGTATTTAATCTCACTTTATTAACTAATGCCTTTGCTGCTGACCTTCTATTATCCATTTCAACCATACCAATAAGCAGAAATTACTCTAAATAAACAGATTACTCTAGATTGTGTTTCTTTTTTTTTATTGCTGAAGAGTGTTCTCCTACATCCTATTCTTCTGCAATCCAGAATGACAGCACAGCTGAAAGGTTTGTCTGAGCTGCGCCCTCTAATGTACAGGCGTGAACTTGCATTTCCTTTTTATTCACTTCACTTTGGTGTGAAAGGGCCTTATATTTGGAAAAAATAAAATTTATATTCAAAAACAAACAAGCAATCACAGTCCAGATGAGAAAAAATATTCCAAGAGCAACGAAATGCATCAAGCCCAAAGTATACGTCACTCTTTACACATAGGCGACGGTCAACGTACAGTGCGCATGGCGCAAATTTCCTCAGCAGGGGAGTACGCGCACCTTGTGCATTTAATTTTTTTTGCAGTAATTAGTTTATCCACAAAGTGGCAATTGATTCACTCCGGGGGAGTCGATTCACAAGGTCAAAGAAAAACTGCATAAAAACACAACAGACCAGAACGCATGCAAGCTACAGCAAAGATGGAGGCCATAAACGGGAGATTGTGGTTAGAAAGTACCGTCATTTGTACAACTGTAGCATAAAAAAAATACATAGATGTTTACATGGCTTGTAACTCGTGGTGAGAGCACATGCGTGAAGTGATGCGACTCGAATGAAGTATACTTTGCAAGGCTGTGCGTTTGACTAATTTTTACCCAGGGCTTTACTTTCCATAAAAAGACTTTACTTTTAAAAGTAACTTTTCCCAACACTACTATCACGACAGGTGTCTAGTTGACAACTACATCAGGTGGCAGGTTCCTATAGCCTCCCTGGACCCGTTTTTCATTGATACTTAGTTTGCTTGAAGCATGGGTGGAACAAGACCTGTGGATGATGACATGAAAGACAATGAACAGTGACTCTTTCAGCCAAACCAAGGGGGCCTATCAACAATACCTCCTCTGAGGGGCCTCGCAAGGGCTATTATGAAACAGTTTTATGTAAAAAAAAAACCAAAAAAAACTTTAGCAGCAAAATGAGATGTTAGAACTATGTTCAGATATCAGAATTTATTTTTCTCAAATCAGATCTTTTCAGGGAGACTTTCTGCACTATTAATTGTGTCCAGACATAATTAACCTCTCTACATGGGTTTCTTTGGTCATGACAAAGGCGTACCCGTGTGTGTGATGAGCCTTTCAAAACATGCAGGAAAAATAGAGGTGCATGATCTCGCTTTCCAAATAATGAGTCGCGGTGCAGAATACCTGGAGTATTGTGATGTTCTGTTCTGTAGTCACAGCTGAAGAATTTGGACATACCGTTTGAATAATGTTTGAATGGCATTTCCGTGTCACCGGTTTTGGCACGGTAAGAGTTGAGCAGGCAGAGCGTTCGGACTGTGACCTGTAAAAATATGATTGGAATAACATTTGAAACCATTTCGAATCAGATTTTGAATTTTCCCATCTGTAAAAAATATAGATATTTAACTGTAGTGAGGTTTATGCTTAAAAAAGGGGTAAGGAACAAAAAAGTTTAGTTACTATTTTACATTTTGCCTCTCAAGCAAATGTATCTAATAAGGATATATTTAAATTGTAGTCCAACTAAAAAATATCATGCACTTACATTTTTGGACATTTTGGTCAGCGGTGAATTGTTTCAAAAATCCAGCTGTGCATGTGCGTATCATCAGGGTGAACCGGGAGGTTTCAGCTGACAGTCGATGTGATTCTATGTGGTCTGAACTGGTTTTACATGGAGCAGAGGAAACAGATGTGTTTTTCTGCAGAGATCAAGAGACAGATTGGGTTTTCACAGAACAAACCCAAAGTCTTAAACAACTGGTGCAATGAGGCAAAAAACTACTATGTTCAATGATATCGATTCTCTACGGGCAAATAGTCTTTTGAAGTGCTTTCTGTTCAGCTATTTCCTTTGGTTTCCGTAAGTGCTGGTGGATTACTTTATAAAGATCAATAATTGCAGGTCCATTTTTCTGGACACTAATATTTCACGGCGTGGTGGTGTACGATGTCACCCTTGGACTCATGATTGAGTTGCCATGTTGAGCCTGGAAAAGTTACTAGGTGAAGTTCCTCCATCCAAACCCCCTCATTAAAACGAGTGCATAGCTGGCTCGCTAGTTCATCCTTAACAACTGGGAAAATATTTACCCATCTCAACCCAGTGAAAGATGGCTGTTTCATAGTTTGCTTTCTTGCCCATTGTTGACAAAGTTGGCGAAGAAGTTTTCACATTGGAGGGGCTGGAAAACATCTCTAGCTCAGAATACTTGGTGTATATTCGACAGTAGAGCAACCAGTAACTCCTGCTTTTAATTTGAGCATAGAAACATCTGTGTTCACACCAGTTTTGGTATAGCAGGCTGCCAGTGAAGTGCGATCAGCAGTGCATAATGAGCTTGTGAAATCTCATCATGTGCCTCACACCGAAAAATAGTCTCACGCATTATATTGGAGTCTTCTGGACTTGGTCTTGCACAAAATTTGCTCAGTTTTCTGGATAGTAATTTCACTATCTGTTCTGTTATCCTGGAGCAGGTAGTACTTATAAGTGAAGTTAAAGGGTTAGTTCACCCAAAAATGACATTTCATTCATTCATTAAGTCATTAATTCCTCACCCTCATGTCGTTCCAAACACAATTTAAGATATTTTTGATGAAATCCGCAACATAATCACCACATTCAAGGTCCAGAAAGGTATTAAAGACATTGTTAAAATAGTCCATGTGACTACAGTGGTTCAACCTTAATGTTATGAAGCGACTAGAATAGTTTTTGTGTGCAAAAAACAAAATATTGACTTTATTCAACAATTTGGGGGGATAAAAAAACCTCTCGGATTTCATCAAAAATACCTTAATTTGTGTTCTGAAGATGAACGAAGGACTTACGGGGATAAATACTCACTTTTAAAAATAACACTTTCATTTAATGAGAAATGCAGCTGAAAAATTAGATACCCCAAAACAAAGATGAAAAATGTCCATTGCAAAACAACTTATATATACTTATATAACATATAATAATTATATAATAATAATCATTATTATTAATTCTCTTAGTAAGACATGGAATAAATTACAATAACACTGAGATAATGTTTAGTATAACAATAAAATAAAGGCTCAGAAAACCTTGTGACCCTGCAAAGGATACAATTCTTTGGAAAATGGCTCAATACATAATAATAATAATAACAATACATATTTTTTCTGTCTAATGATAATTTATTTAAAACAAATAGTAATAATTTCTGCATATTGATTATCAATGATGATGATTATGATTATTATTATTAATTGTATTATTATTTATAATATTAAATTATTTACAATAATAAGTTATTATTAATTTAATTGTATTACTCTAAATAAATTAAATAAAATTTATTATATAAATATAAAATAAATGTATTAAATTTATAAAAATAAATAATAAATAAAAAATTAATAAATGTATTAAATAAATAAATTAACAATAACTATTTTGCAGTCTAATGATCATTTCATTAAAGCAATCATAAATCGTTTATGGAAATTGATTATTGGTGATGATGATATTAATTGTATTATTAAGACTCAATAAATAATAATAGATGATGATGATTAATATTAATAGTAATACATTTATAATAAACGTTTTTGCATTTCAATTATAATTAATTTAAAACGATTACAAATAGTTTCTCTATATCAGTCATACATCTGTCAACCTGTCCTTCAGTAATTGCATCTCACCATTCGTCCTGCTATCACTGGGCGAGTGTTTGACACTTGAGCAGCATCAATCTGAAGTGCATGCGGCACTTTCACAGGAACAGGAGGCTACGGAGTCAATCCTGGGAGTGTTTGACAAGGCCTGTCTTGCTTATAGTTCAGGGTCCTCTGAGTGAGTTGTGCTGTTTTGTTGGAGGGGATTTTCCACAGACAGTCCAGGCATGCTTGCCAAAACCACAAGACTCCAAGAGCTTCTCAGCCTGGTGGTCAGAGAAAGAGAGCTGCCATGTTAAATTAAGACAGGGGCCCACAAACACAAGCTAAAATAAAACAAGTCTGGGTCACATTCAAGCTCGTCTCGGTTGCGAAAAATGCACAGTCAGGCCAAATCTACTGATACCCATCCAGCTGAGCGGGGACCTAAACAGGCTCTCCTTGTGGTAGTGGCTGTTTGCGGTGCAGCTCAGGGAGGTATTTAGTGGGGATTCACACTGCCAAGGGGAGAAGGGATAAGAGGTCATGCGAGCCCTTGTTGACTGGGAGCCGTGGGGAGTATGTCACAATCAGCCTGGGAGGTTAAGCAGGGAAACCCAACACCCGACCTTGGGAGCACTCTCTCCGTCACACTATACCCTCTGTGAGCCTTCTATCAGGCGGCCCGCTGCACAGTTAGCACGCATATCTCCTGTTCGGATTCCACAGGGCTCTGTCGCTTTGACAGGTCAGGGCAAGCTGGACTGTGATAAGACGGCAATGCAAAGTGAATCATGGGCCCTAAACCAACCGGCTCATCTGTCACAAGTAACTCTATCCCCGATACCAAACAATATGTAGTTGTGTGCGTATTTATGACATCCCATTAATCATAGTTGTCTTGTCTTTTGCTCTCTTTGCACAAATAATAGTGCAAAGAACATTTTTAAAGGCCTTTTTTTGTTGCTTTGCCTTCTTTGTCAGTATTGACTATGTGACAAATATTTGTTCTGACACTGATTCAAATTGATTACAATTGTTTGCCTCAAAAATTATGAAAAACAATTCAATCTGATTCATTCCAAATTGATTACTTTGCAATGATTCATAATTATTTTCAAAAATATGCTGCTGAATACATAAATACATAACTAGAAAGATCTTTCACACTGTGGTCGATTGTAGACAAAATAATACACCAAAATGCACTCTACCATTCAAATGTTTGGGGACAGTACGATTTTTTTTTAAAGAAATGTATACTTTTATTCAAGAAAGAGCTTATTAAAATGGCCAAAAGTGTCTTTAAAGATATTTTGATACATTTATATTTCTTTCTCAAATAAACGCTGTTCTTTTGAACTCTTTATTCATCAAAGAATCCTTAAAAATCTATCGTGGTTTCCACATCAACTGTTTTCAACACTGAAAATAATAAGAAATGTTTCTTGAGCAACAAATTAGCATATTAGAATGATTTCTGAAGGATCATGTGACACTGAAGATTGGAGCAATGAAGCTGAAAATTCAGCTTTAACATCACAAGAATAAATTACTATTATTATTAATATTTTAAAATATATTAAAATAGAAACATTATTTTAAATTACAACATTATTGAGTTGCTGTGTTTTTGATCAAATAAATGCAGCCTAGGTAAAAAAAAATAAAATAAAAAATCTTACCGACCCCAAACTTTTGAACAGTAGTGTAATTTTAGATATAATTTATAATTATATATAATTATTATTTATATTTAATCTGAGGCACCATCTGTAATACATGGTCCATTATTATAGTCATTATAATCAATTATTCAATTCTGTAATCAATGCATTGAGTTTTTATTATCAGATATGCATTATGATATATTTTTATACCCTTAATGACAAACTATGTCCTTGGTTCAAGTAAAGAATGCCAGACCGGAGCCAAACGCTAATGTGGCAGTAGCTGAAGCCCTGACACTTTGACCACAGAGTGTTGGGTTGAATCCCAACCGGGACGCAGCTGTGAAATCCTTGCATACGCCGCCTCACCACTGTCAGAAGACAAAAACAAGAAACTGTGCTGCTTAACAGACTCCAGGAGCTGGAAGGTTTGGGCAAAGGTTCTGCCAATGAGCATATTCATCTGGAGCTCTCCATATCATGAAATAACTATCAGTGTCATTGAGCATTAAAGTATAGCTTATCATTGATCACAAAGGATTAAGTGTGATCATCATGCAGGCAGAGGGCTGTTCTTGGAGCTTTAGCTTTTTGCACCCACCGATATAATCTCTCTTAGTCTCGCTTTTCCCACATTGGCCAGATTTGGTCTATTCTGAGATCTGGCAGTCAAAACCACAACTGATAATTGCATGTGAGGTTATGATTATGACCATTTCCAATGAAACTGACACTGTGTATGTGAAGAGAGGGTCTTGGGGTCAAGCCGAACACTATTCCCAGAAGCAAGGCTGTGAAGAACAGTGTGAAATACATTTTATTGATGTCAAGCAGAAAGAAATCAATAAAGTGAAGCAATAGTAGTGTGGTTGATGTCAGAGGTCCTGTCAATAATATTTGAATTTTAGTATTGTATAAAAGTAAAATAACCTGTTCAATCAATTAACACAATTTACTTTAATCTATATGGATGTTCGAATACCAATCAGCATATTAGAATGATTTCTGAAGGATCATGTGACACTGAAGACTGGAGTAATGATGCTGAAAATTCAGCTTTGATCACAGGAATCATATTATAGAAAAAATTATAGAAGAAATTATATTTTAAAAAAATACCCGGCCAAAAAAGTTTCATTTCTTAAACAACCATGTAGGAAGACGTTTCATGGCCATATTCCAGGATGACAATGTCAAGATTCATCAGGCTCAAACTGTGAAAGAATGGTTCAGAGAAAGCATGAAGAATCATCATGAATGAACACCTCTGAGTCCAGACCTTAAATTCATTGAAAGTGTTTGGGTTGTGCTGGAGGAGACTTTACAGAGTGCTCACCTCTTGCATTGTCAATACAAGATCTTGACCAAAAATGGGTGCACATCTTGATGGAAATAACATCACGTTTATTTCCATCAAGAGATCCATGATCCAATAACACACTCTTTAGGATTTGCCTATTTAAATCCAAACAACGACTTTTTTTTTTTTTTTTTGACTGATCAGGCATAACATTACGACCACTGACTGGTATCTCTTCATCACGACACCTGTTAGTGGGTTGGATACATTTGGCAGAAAGTGAAGATTTTGTACTTCAAGTTGATGTGTTAGAAGCAGGAAAAATTGGCAAGCGTAAGGATTTCAGCGAGCTTGACAAGGGCCAAATTGTGATGCCTAAACGACATCTCCAAAACTGCATCTCTTGTGGGGTGTTCCCACTAGAGTTGACTTGGCCTCCAAATTCCCCACATCTCAATCCGATCGAGCATCTGTGGGATGTGCTGAACAAACAAGTCTGATCCATGGAGGTCCCACCTTCAGGAGTCTAGTGGAGTCGATTCTCGACGGGTCAGGGCTGTTTTGGCAGCAAAAAGTGGACCAACACAATATTAGGAGGTGGTCATAATGTTATGCCTGATTGTATTAAAATATATATACTAGGCTGGATTTAAAGAACTTTGAAGTGCAATAGCAAATCATTGACAATTTAGGCCTCATATTGTATACGATTGACTATTTTAGCCTTTGTTTTCATCTCTGTGTAAATATGTTTTTTCTAGTTACTATTCACTTATTGGTATGCAGTTTCAAAACCCATGCCAATCTCTGCTCAAGTGCTCAAGTACAGCCACGGGTCTCTCAGGATCAGCCTGGAGAGGTTGAGAGTCATTTCAGTAGATCATGAGGAGTTTTGATAGCGGGGCATTAATGATTACCCCTCACTGTGATTTGTTGGATGGAATGTGTGTGGGTGAATGAGCTCCTTCGAGAATACTTCAGCGTTACATGCGTGCCGAGACGCATCTCCACACCTCCAGAAGCATACGTTCTTTGTTTGTTTTTTTTTCTGCAGAGGTTTGGCATTATAGCAATTAGACCGTAATCACCGTAATGAACAGAATAACCGTCTATTATCCAAGTGCCAACTTTGACTCCTGACTTGCTTCTGGGAAGCGATGAAAAGGTTTTCTGAATCTCGCAAACTTGTCGCAAACATGTTTTGTAAATATTTGAGGGCATTGAACGATTAGGGAAAAATCATTATGGTGAAGAAAGACATACACATGTATACACAAGAAGAACAGGGAACACAAAGATTTAGAGAGTATCCAATATCACTGCACGGTTAAAAAAAAGGAGAAATGACATTATGTACGGTATGAATCTCCTTTGAATCTACATAGAAAAGTAAATTAACATGTTAATTTAGATTATCAATAAAAAATGACAAATTACGATTAATCGTAAAAAGATAGCAATCTCGATTCAAGAACCCACGCGATCTTATTTAATGACAACGATTCGTCCGCGTCTTTTAAACCTTTGACATACTGGAAATATGTGTTCGTGCTATCAGAGCGAGAGAGTGTGCAGTTTTGAATCACACATTAGCCTATTTCTGTGTTACAAATATTCAAATTTAAGTTTTAAGTTAGTATATAAACACTGATGTCTACGATAGCGATCAACATAGAGAAAACTACTTTTCGAAACGAAATGGTCGCGTCAAATAACGGCTGTTTCGATCTTATTCCACTAGGTGGCGACAAGTAGCTTAAATACTTTTTGTCATTGAATCATTCATTCAACTCACCCAGTAATGAAACAATTGTTTATTAATGAGTCATTAAATTCTTTCTAAACCATTTTTTTTAAATAATTCATTCAAACATTTTCCAGCTATTTATATTTTGTCAGAACCTCCAGTAAATTACATGTCGCGTCAAATAACGGCTGTTTCGATCTCATTCCACTAGGTGGCACAAGTAGCTTAAATATTTTTTGTCATTGAATCATTCATTCAACTCACCCAGTAATGAAACAATTGTTTATTAATGAGTCATTGATTCTTTCTAAACCATTTTTTTTAAAAATAATTCATTCAAACATTTTCCAGCTATTTATATTTTGTCAGAACCTCCAGTAAATTACATGTTATTTTGTTTGGTTGTTTATTCAGAATCGTGGAAGAATCATGAGCTCTCTTTGAAACCGATTCTCATTTTATCCAGAATCGTGCAACTCCGTGACAAAGTAATCTTTAGAATACTTAATATTAATGATGAAGAAATTAACAACTACAATAAACTTCTCATAAACTTAATGTCTTTGTAGCCTGCAGCAGCCACTAAATGCACTGTGTCAAACCACACTTACTGAGAGCAGACAGCCCAGAATGAGTCACTGACTCATTCACACAGGACGTGTTCGAGATGGGGAACAGAATGTAGGGGTCTCGCAACAGTTTGTTAAACCATATTTATTCTCGACACTAATGCCCGCTTTCACAGACAAGGCTTAAAGTAGTTCATCGGAAGACTTCCGTCCATCATCGCATATGAAGCTCTTTTGGATGAAATCTGAACACACTCACCCGTTATTAAAGCTTGCTGCCGTTTTATTTTCAAATGATAAGCAAATCTAACGAGATCATGTTGCAAAGTAAGGCGTTAGGTGAACAAGGGTGCACATAGACCGCAACATTTTCCTCGCAAACCTCAATGACGGTGATAGTCGTCAAACAATTCTTAGGTTAAGACTCAATGCACAGGGTCGGGGAGTAACGAAATACAAGTAACTTAGTTACGTATTTAAAATACAAAATTTGAGTAACTGTATTTCATTACAGTTACATTTTAAATGGGTGGTAATCAGATTACAGTTACATCTGAAAAGTGTTTTAGATTACCAAAGTGATTACTTTGAATTTTAATGTCATTTAAACAGCAATTGGTGATTCTCTGACTCTGACAGTCAGAAAAAGTGGAGTTAAGTTTCATGTTTTCGACTGTTTTCATGTTTTGTGATATATCTCATAATTCTGACTTTTCTCAATATTGTGAGTTTATATCTCATAATTCTGACTTTTCTCAATATTGTGAGTTTATATCTCATAATTCTGACTTTTCTCAATATTGTGAGTTTATATCTCATAATTCTGACTTTATAACTCGCAATTGCAACTTTATATCACAAAAAAAAGTCAGAATTGTGAGATAAAAACTTGCAATTGCCTTTTTTGTGTTTGTTCCACACTTATTAGTATTCCAAAGTATTCTAAAGTATTTAGATTAGATTAAGTCACTAAACTTGAGTAATGTAACGAAATACATTACAAATGACTTTTTAAAGCATGTATTTTGTAATCTGTAGTGAAACACATTTTAAAAGTAACCTACCCAGCCCTGTCAATGCATCACATTGCCTTGATTTTTTACAGTGAGGTGTTTATGAAACTCTGTAAACTCTGGCGAAGACAGCAACTACGTACTGAGTCAGAGTGAATCAGAGATGATCAGCCATCTTACAGTATATGACTTTTGATTGACAGTGGTCTTTTGTAGAACGTTACAGTATCTGGTTAGCAGTAACGTGACTCATAACTGGTCACTAGCACATCATGGGTTCAGGCACAGGATGACACGCACACACACAAATAGCTGCTTTCTCACTGACTGTACATCTCACTCTCGACACTTGTCGAAGACAAGTTCAGACCTGCCGATATGATGAGACGTCAACTCGCTAAGGACTTAAGCACCCAGCATCCGAGTTTTATGCGGGTTGGCGCATTCACATCCAGGGAAAGCCCAGTAAATGTGGTCTGCTTTTTATTTAGTGTGGAAATATGATTATGTGTTGCAAAAGGGGTTCAATAAGAGCTGTGGTGGCATGTTAAAAGCATATCAGAATATCAGCATGTCATGTAATTTCAGTAAGGCTCATAAGTCTTCCTTTGGATGCCGTTTCCACCGCAGACAAGGGGTCAATTGAGGCAAGATGTGCAGAGAGCGAGAGTTTCGACCGTCTTTATGTAAGAAGGTTGCCATCTGGTGACTAACACTGGAAGTGAACGAGCAATGAAAGCGTTCCCATAGATAACATCAAAGGATTAGTTCACCCAAAATTCTGTCATCGTTTACTCACCCTCATGTCATTCAAAACCCAGAAGACTTTGGTTAATATTTGAAACACATTATGAAGGCGTCGTAAAACGAATTTTGCAGTTTAATCCAAGTCCTGGGAAGAGATGTGATCGCTTTATATCATGAACAGATTTAGTCTTTTATTTACATCTACGCTCTTAAAAATAAAGATTTTGGCAGGGATGCCATAGAAGAACCATTTTGTTTTCTTAATCTGAAGAACTTTTTTCGACTATAAAGAACAATGGAAAGTGTTTTTACAATCAATGCCAATAAAGAACCTTTATTTTTAAGAGTGTATTTTTAAGTTTCTGTTTACCATGTGTGATGTGCCGATCTACGTATTAGTCCATCACTGTTTAGATGTAAATAAAAGCCTAAATTAAATCTGTTCATCATATAAAGCGATCATATCTCTTCACAAGACTAGGATTAAACCGCTCAATCCACATGGATTCATTTTACGATGCCTCTATGACCGGTTTTGATCTTTTAAGTTTTGGTTACTTTCAATGGAGAGACAGAAACCTTCCAGATTTCTTTAAAAATATCTTAATTTGTGTCTTATGGCTTTTGGAATGACACGACGGTGAGCAAATGATGACAGACTTTTCATTTTTGAGTGAACTCTCCCGTTAAGTACACAATAAATGTCTGTTTTAAAATTATTAGCCCTTAATACTGACCTAATGTAATATGTTATGTCATCAACTTTTAACGATCGGTCTATTTTTTCATGCACGATGCACATGGTAGCACTCATAAAAGTGAAACAGATGTTCAGCTCTACATTTAAAAACGATAAACTAACTTTATGTTACCATCCTTGACTCGAAGTGTTTGTATTGGCTTGCAAAATGGTAGTAATGGTTATAATGATGATAGCTCACCCATTCTTGAATGGTAGAAGAAGCTGCCGCCCAGACTTGGCTCGTCTAGCATTCCTCCATCTTTTCATCTGCATGACAGCATGTCAGCTTGTTTGTCAATCCACACCCAGTTTTCGCATCTTGTTTAATGAGTAATTTCTGTGTAATCGTTCTATTCTCGGCCTTAACACAGGTGTTCGGAAGAGTGGAGTGGAAGTTAGTCGAGATAGCTGTTTCACATCTCTTTTGCATAGATCGTCACATTATTCATAGCCTATTTTTGCCATTCACCACTTGATTTATTTTATGTAAATGTCTATATCAACAAGCGTTTGTGATCTTGGCTTTTGGATGTCTATTGGGTTTGATAGAAGTGACAAACAGCACTTTTGATTCAGATTTAAGCAGATTATTGGTACACTTTGTGGTTGGGGTTCATTCTCTGCAGAGTAATAAGCATTTGGATGTACAGTAAATGTGATCCCATTCCACTTGTAAATTACATTTCAACAATTGAGTATGTAATGATTATCATTGGCCCTCTCGCGATAACCATTTTATAATTTGTTGGCGTTATTAACCCTTGTGTTATGTTGCGGGTCAGTTTGACCCGTGTAGATATTCTAGTTGTCAGAAATACCGTTTTTTTTCTTGATATTTTGTGACTTTTTCTCATTTATCATCATGAACACGCATGCAAAGTTTCTACATGCTGGTGTTTTTTGACATATACAAACAAAATTACCGTTACGTTCGTGATGTTCGCCGGGTCAATTTGACCCGCATATTTTAATGCTCTGAGGCAACTGTACTGACCCAAAATAATAGCATTTCTTGGTTATATTTTGTTATTTTATTTTTTTACTACCTTATGAAGCTTAAAAATGGCTTTTCCACACTTATTTCAATACAGAAAAATGTTTTAACCAGCAGCATGTGTGTGACACTCATCATGTGACACTCATCATGTCAGAAGAAACTTGACTTTATGAAATGAGTTTACAAAACAGCCAACTTAGGAAAAGTACATATTTTCATTATACAGCTACATTTAATTGTTCAGTTATGATGTTCTAAGAAAAAAAACGTTAAAAAAAGTATTTATTGTATTTAAAAATGTACTGATTATTTTCAAATTTTGTCAAAAATAAATCAGTTCTAAAAAAGGGTTAAAAAACATTTTCATTAAATCATATCTTCAGATATATATATTTTGGAATATTTGACAAATGTTGATCTTAAAAGTTTACAGTTTGTACCTGAATCTTTGTTGTTTTTCATAGTTTTCGAGGAATTGTATTGAATCCAATCGATTTGACCCGCTCCATAACGAGTGTTCGCAGAAATCGAACAGCGCTTAAGGGTTAAAGGATTGTAATATTTCTAATCTGGTCAATAGTCCAATGGATATCAGAGTAACAGAACAGAAGACAGACACTGAATTTATATAAGAACTGTCAATCTACAGTGAAATCACATTTCGAAAATTCAGTCAGTTTATTGAAATTTGGTGAGATTCTATGCTTTAGAATCATTTGTAAAGCTAACTGTGCTTTATTTATGTCCTTTTCAGCACACAACAGTTCTTCCTTTCATCATAATTGAGATGAGAACAACACACCATCGATATCCCAGCAGGTCCTGTGGACTCTTGGCGGTGTGCACGTTTGCTGTGGGATATGTTGTATGGTAAATCTCCCTTCCAGCACAGTCATTTTTAATATCACACTGGGTTAATTTACAAAGGACTCCCTGTAGGTACAGTATGATGATCAGGGGAAATTGACTTTGCGTTGTTCTAGCGCAGTGTCAATCAAAAGATAGATTCCATCTGGCCACCTGATCTTCATGACCTCCAAATCATTCCCTCATGTCTTTCTGCACAGTAATTAATTTGCTCGAATTCTGGCACTTTCCACGAATCGGGTAAACTTTGGTCCCACGTTAACTGTAAAAGCATTAGAGGCACAAATCCCATGTAAACTATCATCTAACACGAAATGAAACTAGCAAAGGGAGGTAGATTTAAACACATGAAATGTCTGTATCCCCACTTAAAATGGAGACTTTGGCTTGTCTCTTTATAGAACATTTATGTTTATCAATAACTACAAACCAATAATTGGTTAACATTATTTAAGTTTAAGAACAACAACAACAATACGAACTGTTATTGTTATTTCTGTTGTTGTTACAATTATTATTGATTAAAATGTTATAATATTAACATAATACTTTTATAATAATAAATGTAAAAAATTAATAACGCACAAATTAAAATTTTAATAAAATTATTGTGATTAATAATAGATGTTCATGATTCATAAATATAATAATAGGTGATAGTATAATTAATACATATAATTAATTATACATTATAATTATTATTATTAATATTACTATTGTACACATTGCTATTAAAAATAATTATGAATAACTATTATGATAAATATAATTTGAGGTGATGTTATCATTAATAAACAAATAATGATACTATGATTAATAATGCATATTAATAATTATTATACATACATAATATATTCATAATTCGTGGCCAAACAAATAACAAAATTACACAAATCCAGACTTTTACACAATTTACACCTAATTAGTCTCAATAACGCACAAATTAATAGCTATTTTATATTTTAATAAAATTATTGTGATTAATAATAGATGTGCATGATTCATAAATATAATAATAGGTGATAGTATAATTAATACATATAATTAATTATACATTATAATTATTATTATTATTGTACATATTGCTATTAAAAATAATTATGAATAACTATTAAGATAAATATAATTTGAGGTGATGTTATCATTAATAAACAAATAATGATACTATGATTAATAATGCATATTAATAATTATTATACATACATAATATATTCATAATTTGTGGCCAAACAAATAACAAAATTACACAAATCCAGACTTTTACACAATTTACACCTAATTAGTCTCAATAACGTACAAATTAATAGCTATTTTATATTTTAATAAAATTATTGTGATTAATAATAGATGTTCATGATTCATAAATATAATAATAGGTGATAGTATAATTAATACATATAATTAATTATACATTATAATTATTATTATTGTACATATTGCTATTAAAAATAATTATGAATAAATATTAAGATAAATATAATTTGAGGTGATGTTATCATTAATAAACAAATAATGATACTATGATTAATAATGCATATTAATAATTATTATACATACATAATATATTCATAATTTGTGGCCAAACAAATAACAAAATTACACAAATCCAGACTTTTACACAATTTACACCCAATTAGTCTCAAATTGGCTACAAGGTTGGAAAATAATGGTAAACCTCATAAAATGAATAGAAAATAGTTTGACCTCCTGTGGTTGACAAGCACTAAAAACAAAACGATATTTTAAGAGTTTCAAGCCCTGTTTTGTACCCAAATCATGGAAAATGCCTTTTGCAGATTCAGTGCCCCAGAAACCTTATCAGCCGAGGATTTATTTAGTCTTGCATATAACAGATTAATTAGCAATGTTAAGTAAGTCCTTGGAGCCAAACTAAACTAGTCTGACAGCACGGAGGAGGCTTCTGTCAAAATCACCTTAAGTACAAGATTATCAGTGCACACCTCTCTGTCTTATTTCCCTTCCATAAATTAAGCTGATTAGGCATTGCTTTTTATTTAGTCAGGGAATAAGACTTGCCTGCAGTTGTTAAATCCATAGGCAGCTTTACATGAGGATTACCTTCCGGAGACAGCTTTTATACACTCTATTTCACCGGTCTGAGAAAACAAGGCATTTGAAAAGTAGGTAGATGGGCCTTCTTTAATATTCATCAAATATTAAAGCTAAGGTTATGAGTGCAGGAGTAGATTAAACAGACACAATCCATTACATAAACGGACCGTCAGGCTGTAGAATATAACCATGTGACTGCATTAAAATTGTTCTGGCAACACAAAAAAAATTGAAGCGGCACTGCATCGTAACAAAAAGAGCAGTGTCTAGCATTCACAGACATGAATGGTAGACACATTGACAGTGCGATGACTGCTTCTGCAGCCTTTCAAACGCTGGATTTAGCAGACAGAAGGACAAACACGTTAGACGGATCGCGGGTGCAAAGGTAACAGATTTTCTCTGTCTCGCTCTCATAGGATGTGCTGGGTGCACAGTATGACGGGGGTGTGGGTTTATCCTTTGCTGGAGCACATCGGGCCCATGGCCAGAATTTTCTTCTTCATCTGCCTCACGGCTCTGATCAACGTCTACTACGTCTTGGGAGAAATCCTGAACAACTACATCTGGGATTCCTCAAAGAGTAAGTTAAAGGGATAGTTCACCTAAAAATGAAAATTCTGTCATCATTTATTCGCCCTCGTGTCAGTCCAAATCTACTGAGGAATACAAAAAAACACCATAAATGACATAGTCCATATGACTCACGCACTATATTCCAAGTCTTGCGAAGCTATATGATGGCTTTGCACCAGTAATAAAAATTTTATATAAAACAGTGCTTCCCAAACTGTGGGCCGCAGCGGTATTGCAGGGGGCTGTAGCTAGTCCATATCAATATATTAAAATAATTAAAATATTCCAATTGTTCTAAAATTAGATTTTTTTGAAAGTATGTAAGGTTAGTGTTATGGATTTAAATATATTTGTAAAGAATGTTTACATCATAATTCACATGAAATTCTTACAAACTTGTTAATAAATGTATTTGTAGGTAAATGTCGGTATATATTTTTTAACGGCGGCGTCGTGGAGCTTTTGTAATGTTTTTGGGGGGTCTTACCCCTCTTAAGTTTGGGAAGCTCTGATTTAAAATTTAATTTTTTGCATTTTTTAATCTTATCGCTGATAACTAGATGCTTGTTTTTGCCACGAAAAAAGCATTATTGTGACTTTTTTCCTCAGAATTGTGTTAATATCTTGCAATTCTGGCCTTTTTTCTTCCTTTTTTATTTTTACCGTGAAAGAAACAAGCTTCCATGTTTATCACTGTAAATTGTTGATAAGTTTAAGTTGTTATTAACTGAAAATGTGAAGATTCATCAGGCACAAACTGTGAAAGAATGGTTCAGAGAGAGCATGAAGAATCATCATGAATGAACACCTCTGAGTCCAGACCTTAAATTCATTGAAAGTGTTTGGGTTGTGCTGGAGGAGACTTTACAGAGTGCTCACCTCTTGCATTGTCAATACAAGATCTTGACCAAAAATTAACACACTTCTTGATGGACACAACATCGCAACCTTTATTTCCTTCAAGAGGTGTTTAAATTTTTGGTCAAGATCTTGTATTGACAATGCAAGAGGTGAGCACTCTGTAAAGTCTCCTCCAGCACAACCCAAACACTTTCAATGAATTTAAGGTCTGGATTTAGAGGTCTTCATTCATGTGTGAAAATGATCTCTCTGAACCATTCTTTCACAATTTGAGCCTGATGAATCTTGACATTGTCATCCTGGAATATGGCCATGAAACATCTTCCTACATGGTTGTTTAAGAAATGAAAAGCTACACACTCTATCTTTTAGGATACCAAACCATTACTAAACATATAACGTGCTACAAACATAATAATCACTGTAATAATGATCACTCTTAAGTATTTGCCTATTAAATAACAAACAGCGACTTTTTTGGCAGGGCAGTGTATATTGTTATACTGCCAAGTTTCAGCCTTACTTGAGAGGATTTCCAGTAAATAACAACTTATAGTCTTTTTATCACATTAATTTATTGTGTGGTTTTAGAAGGCTTTGATATATATATATATATATATATATATATGTGAAGATGATTTTTTATATATATATATATATATATATATATGAAGATGATTTTTTATATATTTATATATATATATATATATATATATATATATATATAAATATATAAAAAAAACGCGACTTTTCTGTGGTGTTTTATTGTGATTTTTCCCTTGCTCACTTTCTATGGAAGTGTAAACACTTTCCATCACAAAATAAAAAGTCATAAAGGTTTGGAATGGCATTACAAATGATTTTTCAGGACTATCCCTTTAAGCGAGTGTGTGTGTTTCTGATTTTGTGTTTTCCACCATTGACTGGCTACGTGTGTGAGTCGAATGTTTATCATGTCTAGCTACAAATCTTCTTGCTCCCCAACCCACGCCGGGATAACGGCTAGAGACATTATACACTTCCCCTCAGGTACATATACATCCCGCTTAGCTTCCTGATGCACCCACGCACACTCCTCCACCTGTTAACGCTATAGACCGAGAGCAGTGCATCGTGGGTGTAGTGCCGCCAAAGGCAGCGCACAGCAGATGGGAACGGAGCCCGTGAGCAGTCTGAGAGCAGCAGACGGCGAAGGCTTCTCTTCCTCCCACCTGTTTGACACTGACCTGCAAATCACCGAGGCAGCACACACACACACACACACACTCTCTCTCCTATGGAGCTGATCTCTGTCCCTTTGTCCTCAGTACAAGATCTCCCTCTTATGTCCAAAACAGCAGTACCGCAATCTCCAACAGCCCCTCCAGCTAAACTAACCATGAAGACTTCCGTCACTAATGCTTTGTGCTGTTGTTCACTCTGACTCACGGTTTGAACAGCTTGTTGAAATGCACAATCAGTTGCCAAGAGATCACAGATCTTGAATATGTCACTGCAGTATCCAATAATTATGCTAAAATATTAAAGAAAAATGACTAAAGAAACCCTTGAAGAGAATACTAATATATTGTGATGCATAATATACGGCATCAGCTACAGTTACTCCATTTTAATTTCCAGCGTTATGCTGAATTTGCAAGCAAGAAAGTAACCACATACTGATAATGATTACTACTAATTGCCAAAATATACTCTTTTATATTCCTGCCGTGCCTTCAACACAACTCTCTTGTTCATGTGATATTGCTTAAATATCCATCATATTGGTCGTAATATGATTATCGGATATCAGTATCAGCCAAAACGGCTATATAGAGTAATGCAGGGATGACGTATTTTTGTAGGCCAACCCTGAAGTTAGTGTCACTCTGATTCCCTTGACAAAATCCCAATAGGATTTTTCCATTGGCTTTTGGATTATTGTAGAAAATAAAAAAAATAAAGCTTATGATTCTTTCATGCCTCGTTTATGGTGATAATTCTCACAAATGAACACAACTTTAAAGCTTAAATACAATCAGCAGAAGTCAAAAACTAAATGTTGGCTATTAATAATAATAATAATAATAAACGCTTTTCTGGGCACTCGGAGCGCGTTTACATATGGAAGGGGGAATATCCTCAACCACCACCGATGTGCAGCATCCACCTGGAGGATGCAACGGCAGGTATTACTGTTATATTTTATATTGTTAAAAAAAAGAACATGAAAATATTTCGAGTTTGTGTTCACCACAGACTTTATTCCAAGCATTTAACCATTTAAAACCCCACTGACTTCAGGATGATGGAACCGGAAGTGCTAAAACTCGTTTCTGGGTTTTGGCCTACAAAAATATGTCATCCCTGAACCACTCTATCCTAATGATTTCCTTATAAAAATGCATTTTTTTTTCCTTTTCAAGGCACTCTGGAATCAGACAAGACCAAAATGGACTGAAGACCACCGCCTCTTTCTCTTCTTTGCAGTTCAAACCAATATTTATCTCATCCTCATTACTGCCCCTAAACTAAAGCACAGACCTGTATTGGCTTGAACATTAAATTGAATAATTCATGTATTTAATTTGTGGTATGAATGTTACCGTATTTCAGAATACCTCAAGCATTGTGTGAGCACTGAATGATGCATAATATACACACGATCTATTCGCGTGTCCAAAGCCACATAACATATATGACTCATGTCAGGTATTATTTATTTACCAAGGGATGATTTATGAGGGATTGTGTCATTCTTTGCCCCAGTAAAACAAATAAGCAACACCTTTATATGCACCATAGCATATGGCAAACGACAATGAGCACAAGATAATTTGATTAGACGGGCTGTTTCTGGTCCTTCCGAAGCCGTAAACGTTTTTAGATTAAGCTCAGCAGATATTGCCGCATGAAATCCAAACATTGTCAGAAGAGAAACTGACTTGTTGGCCTTTTCCTATTTGGTAACACTTTACAATAAGGCCTTATTCGTTAACATGAGGTAAGATTAACTAACAATGAGCAATATATTTTTAGAGCATTTATTAAGTTACCATGAATTCTTGTTTTTGTTTTTTTTAAATAATATTGCAGTATTTATTACAAATTTTTTGACAATCCTGATCTTCTCATAATCTTAATCAAAATAACTTCCCCTCCCTCTTCCCTGCGCGTGAGGGCGGGATGACCTGTCACTCACATGAGATCGACCAATCATAGCCAACCACTACCATTCAATCAATTCCCGATGGACAAAATCAAGTCCCGCCCAACATTTGTACTTGTTCGAGAAGCCGTTTTACTCAGATATACGTCACTATGAGATTGCATCTTCCATTTCAAGCTGACTTTAATCTTTGAAATTGTTAGTTACCTGTCAGTGTCCCGGTAGCAACACACTTGGCACACTTTATTTACTTTATTTCCCCATTACATATTTTAGTAATCGTCATAAATTGGGTATGATTTGAAAGCTTACACACTGAAAATTCCTCCTGTGAAAAACATTTTAAAATTGGGCATTGAAAAAAAATTGTACTTTATTTATGTGTTATCAGCTTCAAATTTGGAACACAAATTTTGGATTTTGTAGCAATTTTAGAGTCCAAATTATTTTGTAAAATACACATTTTGTATTATATAAAAAATGTTTGGTTCAGTACATTTTCTTTAGAGTAAATGTAAACTTTTTTTTCATTCTTTCACTTCTGCAATATGTTGAGTGTCTTCTTTAAAATGACACCAACTGTATTCCAAAGCATTTATGAATTGCAAACTTTTAAGTTCAGAGCTATGCTCAAAAAGGGGAGTGACATGTAATGATTTCACCAAATGCAACTTGTTCCTGCATGAACATCTTTGTTGATCCTGGAACAACATTCCAATCAACCAATCAGATTTGAGGGATAAGTTTACAGTTTATGTCAAGTTTATGCTTACAAACAGGTGCTTCTACATCAATGTCGTTCGCCTATAATTTCCCTCTGATTTCAGGGATAAGTTATGGGTAGGGTTAGGTTTAGGGATATGGTTATGAATTAAATTTTCGGAGAAGAATGTTTTTCCAGGATCAACAAAATATGCTGACCCAGGAACGCGGCAAAATAAGGACTAACGGGGAAATAAAATACAATTGTTCATGTTCATTAAAAAAAAAACTTACTTTGTAAATGTTTTAAATTTTAAAACAAAACTTTGTTAACAAATTGAACCTTATTGTAAAGTATTACCTCTATTTTTTTTTTTTTTTTTTAATCTTAAAAGGGATGTAATTCTTTATATCTCATGGATATGACTAGCCTTTTTGGTTTCCTTCACTAACATATGTTGTTTTTTCTTTTTTATTAATAAAAAAACTTTTGAAAATCACATTTTCTCGTTGTCATTTTTGTGTTCTTCCGAAGCTGTGGACGTACGGGTGAAATGAAACCTACAGTCTTCACTCAGCTATTTTCTTTCTCTCCTTACACACAGACGCACCACAATTCTGTGGGAAAAGGAGAGCCAACCGTTCAATTACAGAGGAAAAAATTGTTGTACTTATGATTTAATGTTTGGCCTATATTTTCTCTGGCCTTTTCGCCTTGGCCTTTTAAGACACAGATGTTGCCCAAACATAACAATTCCTTTGTGCAGAGCTGGACATTCTTTTAATGAGAAACACACACATTTCAGGCCTGAGGAAAAGGTTCATTCGACAAGGAATAACAATCACCTTTTGATGGACAAGTCCAAATAACCAGGCCCTGCTGAACCTCGTCCCCTTAAAGTACAATTTAAAGTGTCCCGAACAGCCAAGAAAAAGAATTTGGTGCAACCGAACAGTGAAATGTTATATGATAAAAGCGGATATGTGAGGGGCAAAGCCTCTTGGGCTGTTTCAAAGAAAACCGATAATGAGAAACCTTGTCTTATCACATTTAAATTTTCATATGAAACTGACAAAATACCCTGTTTCATGTTCACACCCCACCATGCATCATTTTTATTCTCAGAGGAATCGTCGCAAAATAGATGCAGAACACCTTTAACAACGACTGGCAATTAAATTTCATTACGATCCATCATAAATATTACACTTAAAATTTAGATAGGTCTGCCTGACAACAGTCTCGTTGACAATTTAGACCGGGCGTTGAGTTTGGCAGCGTGTGGAGAGAGTGAAAGTGTGCGTGTGCGCACTTAAATTCTCTGTCAAGAGTGTTAATTTCAGAACGACACTTCATAGTCTCCTCATTAACACTGCCTCTCCTGTGTGTAGTACAGAACGCTTCCCTAATGTGTATTAACAAACTTAAAAAAAAAAAAAAAAAGAGATGTAAATGAGGCGAGTACAGCAGATTTGTGTGCAGGATTCATCTGAAGGACAGCTCAGCGATAAACCAACTGATCTGGACTTCACACATCTAAAATTATTACACCTTTTAACACTTTGGATCACATTGTCTAAGATTCATTAACTTTCTTAATGTACATTCTTGATCGTGAACCACTCATTACATCTTTCTTATGTAGTTTTATTTGTTAATGTTAGTTAATGTAAGTATCATTGCAAGTACACTATGATACACTATATCATTTGGGGTTTGGAGTCAGCCTTTTTTTTTTTTTGAAAAACTCTTGTATTCAGCAAAGCAGCATTAAATTGTCCCTTCGCTGGCAGTTTGATTGACAGGCGATCTGACCAATCATAACCCTGAATCTGCCATTTTGTCTGACAAAGCAGTCAGGGGAGTTAGTAGATTAATGTTTGTGAACTTGAATAATTGTGTGTCCTCACGTCTTTGAGACAACATTCCTTCTGATGTTCATTCATGTTTATTTGATGCTATAAATGAACTAGTATGAAGAGATGATCGGTTCACGAGGAGCTACAGCGATCTGTCACGACACATTAAAGACACACTAGATGCTATTTATTGTGTAAACTTCTTTAAAAAATTACGATATATTAAATATGAAACTGTTTCATATATCTGTCGTTGTCAGTGTCCTCTTTGATTTTGATTTTCTGCATTGATTTTCTCACGTCGTGAGAACATGATGTGTGGCGTGAGACCGACATGGCTTGTCAGACATAGCAACAGTAACTAAAGGGGGCGGGTCTTTGCGAAGGATCAATTGATCAAAAATGAGAGTAAAAACTATAAAAAATGCTGCTCTGTTGAACTCTGTTTTCATCAACGAATCCTGAAAAAAAATTATTTCCATGAAAATATAACTGCACAACTGTTTTTAAAATTGATGGTAATAATAAATGTTTCTTGAGCAGCGAATCAGCAAATTAGAATGATTTCTGTAGGATCACGTGACACTGACTAGATAAAAATTCAGCTTTGCCATCAGAAACAAATAACATTTTAAAATATATTGAATAGAAGTTATTTTAAATTGTAATAATATGTATTTTTGATCAAATAAATCCAGTCTTAGTGAGCATTTTAAAAACCTTACCAAAACCAAACTTTTGAATGTAGGTGTATAAAAATTAACATTAACCATGAATAATAATAATTTTTAAAAAACTGCGAAAGTAGAGTTCATAGTTATTTAATATTAACTACAAAGTGTTACCAAATTTTGGTGCGGGGAATTGGATAATGTAAGCCAACAGCAATTTTTTGTTTTAGCAGTCTCACATTTGGATATGTAACATCCTTTCACAATCCAATTAACATCCAACATTATTTTTATCATTAAGTATCCTGTTTCTCTCATGAACAAGCTGACAGAAAAGAAAAATAGATTGCGAATGGCAATACATGGTGACTTTAAGACTGACGTGAACTGGAAAGGCTCAAATTTTCATGTAACCTTTCCTTCAGTAAATTATGAAATTACGCCTCAATGTTTAAAAATAATACTTAATTACTAGTAGAATAAAACTCCTTTCATCTTTACCATATCAGAGAGCTTTCCTAAAACAAATTATGGAATTATACCAACAATTTTCACCTCTGACAAAATAATATATATTACAAAATATACCAGGGGAACGTTGGGGAACGTCACTTTTAAAAGTAATGTATTACAATATTGCGTTACTCCCTAAAAAAGTAACTGATTGAGTTACTTTTTATGGAAAGTAGTGTGTTGCATTACTTTTGCTTGGTCAGGGCTTGTTTGTTTTTAAATTTATTTTTTTTTAAAGGCCCTTTCAAACCAAAAGTGAAGTGAATATCCCTCGGGCTGAAGGAAATGCATGTACAGTAGAGGGCGCAGCTCAAAAAAAAATTTCAGCTGTGCTGCCATTCTGGATTACAGAAGAATGGGATGCAGGAGAATAAAACACTCTTACTTCTGCAATAAAATCAAACACAATCGTGATGTTTATCTAAAGTCATTCTTGGTTGAATTGAAGGTCAGCAGTGAAGACATTGGTTAATAAAGTGAGATTAAGTACATAAAGCATATTTGTGTGCGCTACTTTTACTGTATATACTTCATATGAATTTGATTCACTCTATGAATGAAGCATTATGAACTACCGTCTATGGATAAATAGTTAGAGACCAAATATTGTTCTCACTCCATGTGAACAAGGAGCGCGTAGGTGGGTGCAGCTTGTTTTACGATGTTCTTTATTCGCACTGACTCATGGGGTAACGCAGCCAGGGCATAACACCTGTCAAATGCTTACCAGGTGTGGGACCAGCGCTCTGTTGTTTTGAATCGGTTACTAAGATCCTACTACTTACACAATGAAACTAAATGATTATTTTTATTTATTAATGACAGCTCCTGTCATTTCAACATCAAGATAGTACATTCATATTAAAAAAGCCAGCTGTGAGCACTCAATGTCTCATCATTCATCACTAAACAATTAAACCCGTGGGTTCTCTACTTACAATGACAATAACAGAGCAGTAACTGACCGAGGAAATGTTTCAAATTCATACGATATGGCCGGCAGAACCCTTAACCATGTAAGACGACAGGCCTTGAAAAATGACAGACCTAAAGATCTCAGACACCTCATATCTACTTCCAAAACCGCTTGATTTCTCTTTCATACGGACACATAGACAACCCACTTCCAGCCACTAATAACACATTACATGGCGATTTAATAATGTGAGGTTTCGAAACCATTATGGTATCGCTCATGAGAGCGAAGTGAAGCCAAAAATGCAACACAGCATGAATACTTTCACAACAAGTGAAGCTCTTTTGTTAACTAAAATAAAGCTGGAATTCAATCAAATATTAAGTTAAATTGTTGAAAAACTTAAACTAAATGAAAATTAGAAATATTGCCTTGGCAACTAAATGAAATAATTTTATGTTGATGCAGTGAAGTTACGATTTTGAAATAAAAACTAATAATTACAAAAAATTTAACTAAAATGAATGCTGAAAATTTTAATAAAAATATAACAGTATAGAAAAATTGGTAACACTTTACAATAAGGTTCATTAGTTAAGCATTAGTTAATGTATTAACTAACCATGAGCAGTACATTTGTTACTGTATTTACTAATCTTCATTAACTTTAATGAAAATACAGTTCATTGTTTGTTCATGTTAGTTCACAGTGCATTAACTAACGTTAACAAGATTGTAATAATGTATTAGTAAATATTGAAATTAACATTAACAAAGATTAATAAATGCTGTATAAGTGCAGTTCATTATTAGTTCATGTTAATTAATGAACCTTTTTTGTAATAATTCTAAAGCAACACTAAGAGGAAACAACAAAGAAGGTTCAGTGTATTTGAAAGTTAGTGTTTGTGAAATATTACAAAAAATAAAAGGAAAGTTCTTCGAATATTTCACCTAAAATGAATGATTTAGTCATTATTTACTCACACTCATGTCATACCAAACCTGCGACTTTGCATCTTCCAAAAAAAAAAAACAAAGCTATGTTTTATGATACTTTTATTGTATTTTTTGCTATATTAAAGCTTGACAGCCTCCGTCTTCATTCACTTTAAATATATTGAAAACATCAGTAGATCTTCTTTATAAAATTCTCCATAGAAGAAAAAAAGTAGGGTGAGAAAGTAATGACAGAAATTAATTTGTATCAATCCCTTTAAAGCTTCTGGCAACGAAGTAAGTGGAAACTCCACCTGGGTCTGCCCTACATCTGCTACTGAGCCCAAGACTGAGATCATTCAGAGTTCAGGACCAGCGTTCTGGGTTGTATAAGGACACAAAGAGAGCAAAAAGCTGGAGAAGAACCTGTGCTTTAATGCAGAACAGACCCAGTCTTTTACTTCTACATGCTGTGAAGACACTCACGGCGTCCAGCCACAGAGAAGAACAAGAGGCCTGGAGGTTTTTACGAGCGATGTGGTCTGGATAATGAGGCAATGTGGTTCCTCAAATAGATTAAATCAATGATCTCAAAAAGATGGCAAAATCATTGAGATACGAGGTCTTGTAAAAGTCTGAATGTTCAAATATTTTCCATTTCAGCACAAAGGAGCAATTGTTTCTCTCTCCTCATCTTGCGGTCCTCGATTTACCTGAATGACGACAGCGCCACCTGGTGGACTACTCAAATCTTTCCTCACTTTGGGTTTGGGAGCTAACAAGAGAAGGAGAAAAAAACATCAAGTCAATGAAAACATCAATCATGCATACATTAAAAAGATTTCCCTTACCGTTTGGGTTTTCTTGTTTATAAAATGTCTTGAGCATTTCAACGGCCTCTTCCGCTCTGTAGCCTGCGATGCACTGCAATAAGCAAACAAGCATGTGCTACAGCAAAAATATTCAATGCGGTCTGGACTAAAATCGTGGGAACGTGAAAGTTCCTACAAGAAAAATATTCTAGCCACACAGAACGCTTGGGCCAAATTCTGAATTTAAGGAACTGGCTTCCTTTTGGAGCATGAGCTGGGATTTAAATTGAACCGGATAGGAATTGGAGGGAACTCTTTTACCTTAAATGTTGTTCCAGTGTTTGGTAAATGATCCGACGAGACGTCCAGGACGGAGCCGCAGCCTCCGAACCGCTCATTTTTACACCCATATACAACAAGAGGTATGTCTGTTTAAATGTTAAGGTGTCCATTTACCGGCGCCTTGATCATTTTAAGACTACTAAAAAAAAAGTAATAATAGTTTATGCATCGAGGATGGATTAAATTCATCAAAAGTGACAGTAATGACGTTCACAATGATACACACGGTCTCTATTTCAAACAAATGCTGTGTTTTTGAACTAAAGAATCAGAAACATTTCCACAAAAATAAGCAGCACAAATGTTTTAAACCGATAATAATAAAAAATGTTTCTTGAGCATGCTTTCTGAAGGATCATGTGACACTGAAGACGTCTAAAAATGCAGCTTTGCCATCAAATTACATTTTAAAATACATTTTTAAATTGCAAAATATTACCGTTTTAATGCATTTCTGATCAAATATATGCCGCTTTGGTTAGCGTCTTTCCAAAAACACCCCACACTTTTAAATAGTAGTGTGTGTAAATGTCATTAAACTAATAGTGAACCACATTTTAGCTTCAAGGATACGAAGCAGGCGCAGAGCAGCTGCACACATGATACATGGCTCCACTGTCACATAAAGTACAGTCTGTTCACACACCTCCTTCGTGTCCTTCTCTCTGAAACGGCACCAGCCGAGCACTTGATCCAACGCCACCATTTCTGCATGCCGAGTAGCCTTGAGCAAAGCAGACGTAAGGTTGTTTCATCTAGAGCAAAGTTTCTCCCTGCTTTACTAGGAAGAACCATTAATCAAAACTCCTTGACACAACATAAACTGTAATATATGGATCAACGGGAAATAAGGATGTTTGAGATAACAAAAAGAAGAAGAAATAGTTCATAATGCACTGCAAGTGCTGTTCTAAATCAAAATCATGAATCATTTACAGGAAATTAAGCCTTTTAATTTTAACAATATCTATACTGTTACACCATATACACATGTTGACTCAAAAAAAGTTTCAAAATGATTTTAAATTCAGAAATTGATATCCATCGCATTCCGCCTGCGTTGTTTATGTATTTCTGAACAGATTCGAAAAATTTAATTGTCGTGTAATTGATACATTTTCACTTGCGGATACATAGGGTCGTATGGCTTACACACAATTTCAATAAAAGTAGTAACTGAATCATAATAAATTGTGGTTCTTTAAATAGCAATAATTAAAGTCACTTACATTTTTTGTTTCATTCACCTCATTTCTTCCTTTTCCAATAATCTCATTGTTGTAGACCATCAGACAGCCAACTGGAACCTCACCATTCGCAAGGGCCTCAATTGCCTTTAAAAGTAATTCATATGTTTAATATTATTTTCTCAAAACAAGTACAATTAGACATTACCATACCCCATTACTATGACCATCAGAAATACCATAGCAAATACCATACACAGGGCTGGGTAAGTTACTTTTAAAATGTGTTTCACTACAGATTACAAAATACATGTGTATTTGTAACGTATTTCGTTACATTACTCAAGTTTAGTAACTTAATCTAAATACTTTAGAATACTTTGGAATACTAATAAGTGTGGAACAAACACAAAAAAAGGTAATTGCAAGTTTTTATCTCACAATTCTGACCTTATCCCTCAGAATTATGAGATATAAACTCACAATATTGAGAAAAGTGAGAATTATGAGATATAAACTCAAAATATTGAGAAAAGTCAGAATTATGAGATATAAACTCACAATATTGAGAAAAGTGAGAATTATGAGATATAAACTCAAAATATTGAGAAAAGTCAGAATTATGAGATATAAACTCACAATATTGAGAAAAGTCAGAATTATGAGATATAAACTCAAAATATTGAGAAAAGTCAGAATTATGAGATATAAACTCACAATATTGAGAAAAGTGAGAATTATGAGATATAAACTCACAATATTGAGAAAAGTCAGAATTATGAGATATAAACTCACAATATTGAGAAAAGTGAGAATTATGAGATATAAACTCATACTAAATTCACAATTGCAAGAAAAAAAGTCAGTATTGCAAGTTTATATCTCCCAATTCTGACTTTATAACTTGCAATTGTGAGTTTAAATCTCGCAATTCTGAGAAAAAGAAGTCAGAATTGTGAAACACAAACTCACAATTGTGAGGGAAAAAACAAATTGTGAGAAAAAGTTGCAGTGACAGTTGGGCAATTTTATTTTTAACATTAAAGAATTAAAATGTTGATGAAACTTAACTTTTTCAGACTGTCAGAGTCAGAGACTCACCAATTGCTGTTTAAATGACATTAAAATTCAAAGTAATCACTTTGGTAATCTCAAATACTTTTCAGATGTAACTGTAATCTGATTACCACCCATTTAAAATGTAACTGTAATGAAATAGTTACATAATTTCGTTACTCCCCAACCCTGACCACACATACATAATTACTCACACATATGCACTCCTTTTTTAATCTCACAGTAATAATACAGTACTCCAGTTACTATGGTATTGAATGAGAAATCACAGCTATCATGGTAAATACTGGTAAGAGGAAAAAGTAAAGAGTCTTTACCATGTCAAATGCGTTTGACATCCATGTTTGAATCTCACTATCTGATGGCTGCAGAAAATCAACACCGTCTGCTCGCACCTCTATCATTATCCTCAACAAAAGTATAACCAAAACTGGGGAAACTAGCGTTTTGTTTACACGTGCACGCGCTGACGGGGGAGCGTTATACCGGATGGACCTTCCAGGACGATGAATCGACCGCATAATCGATCGATCGACTCGATCTGTTATCCGTAGTTCGCCTGTTCGCGGCTGCTGCTAACGTGAGAAGTTGTTGCCATGTAGCATCGTGCTAGCAACGTCAAAATACGCTCTTGCATCTAGTTTTTCGTGTGTGTGTCCTTTCTTTTGTCTGTTTTTAAAATGTTGACTTCTACATGGAATTTCATCAAACGCCATAAGAGGAAATTCATCTTCACTGGGGTTTTTGTTGGAGGTAACGTGGGCAGCTAGACCACCTGCACACTTGTTAGCTGTTGTAAATATTTCTTGTTTTCAGTAGATTATTAAAAACACGTGTAGCTATAATGTCTCGTATGTAGTTTAGCCTGTTATTACAGTGTTTCAATCCACATTCAGTTCATTAATCTCAGCTCAACTGTCACCTAGATTTACTATTGGCTCAGTGATAGATATGGACTTTACCCTGCAGGAAGATTTTCTGTTACTGAAGAGATCTTGCATATCACTTTCTTAACATGTGTATTATATTATTATGTGTCCTCAAACTTCATTCCCCGGGGGGTATTCCAGAAAGCAGGTTATGTGACATACCCAGGGTATGTTTAAGAGTAAGTAGGCAGATAACCTCAACTTTCGGTTCCAAAAACGGAGGTAACTTTCAGGATATATAAGTAACCATAGCAACTTACTCTATGAACATAACCTGCTCCAGGGTTAGTTTTCTTAAGAGGTATTCAGATGTGTTATTTAATTAATGTAGTTATATTAATGTAACTAAATTTGGTTTTGTTTATAAATATAGTTTTATATATATATAGCACTATTATAATGTTTAAATGTTTATTCAATTCTAATACATGTATTTATTTAAAGTACAAAATAAGATGTGCTTTTGTATTTTTATAACAGGACATTTTCTATACTATAATTTTTATAATAAAATACATATATCATATTTTATTAAATATTTAGCATTAAACAAACAATATAATTCTTATTCTCAGTGAATAAAGATTTCTTATTCAATAAAAAGATTGAAAACATGATTACACAACCACCACATAGGTGGCGACGTGCACTAATAGATTATGTAAATGGCCATTGAACAAAAGAAGTAGAACGGAGCGCTTTTTCTTAGCGTCGATTCGTCGCTCTGTTGAGAATGTCTTGTGTGTTAGCCGGGAACATACTCTGGGTTGGCTGAACTTACTCCCTGATGCGTTTTTGGAACCAACATAGCTAAAGGTTTGGGTTAATCAACCGAGAGTTCAGGATATGTGTGATGGTAAGTTAACCTCGCTTTCTGGAATACCCCCCAGGTGTCTATCTACTTGGTAAATATGCACAGAGAAAAATTCAGGAGATGCAGGAGAAGGAGGCAGCTGAATACATCGCTCAAGCTCGGAGACAGTTTCATTTCGAAAGCAACCAGAGGACATGTAACATGACAGGTAAAAAACAACAAAAAATTACATTTTCAGTTCATGAATGTGATGTTTCTTCTGCCTGGTGTGATTGTGTCTTTTATTTGCAGTGTTATCCATGCTCCCCACTCTCCGAGAGGCAATCATACATCATCTGAACTCAGAGAACCTCACCGCTTTGCTGAAGACCAAGTGAGTCATTATTCATGTAAATATTAGATGATTATCTACATTATAAAATAATATAATGGCCTACCATTATAAAAATTATAAAAAACCATCGTGGCCTAATGGTGAGGGAGTTGGGCTTGTAACCTGAAGGTTGCTGGTTCGATTCCCATGCCGGTAGGAATTGAAGGTGGGGATTGTGAATGAACAGCACTCTCTCCACCTTTGATACCATGACTAAGGTGTCCTTGAGCAAGACACCTAACCCCTAATTGCTCCCCTTGTAAGTCGCTTTGGATAAAAACGTCTGCCAAATGAATAAATGTAAATATACTGACGTAAGCGATTGTCTCTTCCCACACAGGCCAGCCAATAAGCTTGAAATCTGGGAGGATCTAAAGATTATTAGTGAGTTTTGTTTATAGTATTCCAAATGTTTTCTGTATGAAATCAAAATTGACCCTATTTACTTTATTAATGCATGCCTTAATCTTATTGTGAACTATGGATTTGAGTACTTTATTATGGTTTGTCACGGTTTTTCTTTGCTATATGTTTCTTTTTGTTGAGTTATGGCAATTGTTCAAAGGTATGGGGTCAGTAAGATATACATTTTAAAGAAATTAATACCTTTATTCAGCAAGGAGGATGCGTTAAATTGATCAAAGTAAATACATTTGCATTTTGTTTCAAATAAATGCTGTTTGAACTTTCTATTCATCAAAGAATCCTGAAAAAAATGCAGCACCATTAGCACAAAAATATGAAGCGACATAGTTTTCAACATTGATGATAATAAGAATAAATGTTTGCAAATCAGCATATTAGAATTATTTCTGAAGGATCATGTGACACTGGAGTAATGATGCTTTAAAATGCTTTAAAATATATTAAATAGAAAACGTTTTTTAAAATTTCAGAATATATTTGAACTGTATTTTTATCAAAATAAATGAAGACTTCTTTCAAAAACATTAATAAATCTTACCAACCCCAAACTTTTGAACAGTAGTAAAAACTAAAGTGTAATCACTGTTGATGTCATGTGGGTTATTGGAAAATATTGAGTAGTTGACCAAAGAGTTATGGCATAATTCCGGCTCGGTTCTCGTTTGGAACACCCACTTCTCACAATCAAATAGATTTCCGCCCTACAATTTTTAGTTGAATGTCCCGTTTCACAATACATCACATTATGGACGTAAAATGCTGTTATGAAGAGAAATCTAAGTTGACTAATCAAACTAATCCATTCCTTGTTCTAAAACAATGATCTCCGCCCTCCAGGTTTTACCCGCAGCGTTGTGGCGGTTTACAGCACTTGCATGCTGGTGGTGTTACTCAGAGTTCAGCTCAACATAATTGGTGGCTACCTGTACCTGGACAACTCTGTGACAAAGAATGGAACGGTATGTCAGCGTTTGGCGTCCGAAAGACAAAGCAACATCATTTTACTGTGTTCTAGAATGTAATTGTTACAGCATTTCTCTTATACTGCAAATTTAGACCCCCTTCGCCCCTCCTGATGTTCAACAACAATATCTGTCAAGTATCCAACACCTTCTTGGAGAAGGTGAGGACAATGTCAGATCTGTATAAGAGCGTCTGATCCGTATTATAGTTTAATCCTCTGTTCAAACAGGCCATATGCTCCATAGTTAACACTTTTCTGTCCTTTCAGGGCTCATTGAACTTATAACTGTGGTGAAGAAAGCTGTCCAGGAAGTTCTTGGAACGTACGCTGATTGAATGAGTTTGAATCTAGTCATCCCATACAATTGAGCTGTGTCAGTCTTCCTCGGCTAACCAGTCCATGTCTCCTCAGGGTGTCTTTGAAGCAAAGTTTGTCTCTACAAGAGTTGGAGCAACTGTTAACTCAGATCAGACAGTTAGTGGAGGAGGGCTGTGCTTCCTCCAGACATAAAAGTCTTTCCTGGTACATGATGCCTGATGAAGAGAACACGCTAGCCTCACAGGTATAGAACTTATTGAAAGATCACAATTAAACAGCCTCGCCATCTTATTCCTTAAAGACAATGATCCGGCTGTGTCTAATAAACCTTTAACAAGTACAATCACAGCAGAACATTCAAATCAACGTCTGCCTCTGAGCCCTAGAGAGAGCCGTTGTCGTGTGTAGGTATGAAACAGAATCAAAAACCGTCTTTTCAGCCACAGTGTCATTATTTCTGGCACTGAAGAACTGGGATAAAAGTGTATATCAAAATAGAGTGAGTCACCTTATGAAAGTAATTTGATGCTTCAAATGAGGATTGTATCAATTACGTCGTTACACCAGTAGTTGGCGACAAGTGACCAAATTTGCCATGGAATCAAAAGATTCTTTTAAGAACGTTGATTCATCCAAGTAAAGTCTTTATGAGTGAATCATTGAATCATTCATTCATTCAATCAAATTAAGACTGCAGCAATCAACATTTTGTTTACAGTTAAAACTGTGATTCATTTTTTTCTCTATAGAGCTAAAATATAACTTGTTGGACTGTCATTTTTCTTTTTCTCATTAATATAAAGTGTTTTTTTTGTGTGTTATGTATAAATTATATTTAAATATTTATAAATTTATATACAATATATTCAAGTATTTATTCTTTTTCTTCTGTTTTTATATATTTATTTTATTTAGGCCTGTGGTCTCACAGAAAATGATGTCGCAACAATAAAGCTGCTGAATGAAACCAGAGATATGCTTGAAAGGTGAGGCACTTATATAAACCTATAGAATTGAAAATACAGTTAGGACTGTCAATCTCATAATTTATTTTCATTACTTCAGCATAAGAACATTTGGACGTCATTGAGCTCTGTAGCTGGATACTAATCACGTCTAAACTTTGTTTTCAGTCCAGATTTCAATACTGTACTCTGTACTTGCTTGAGCCGAGGTTTTATCAGATTCCTAGACAACATGGCAGAGTTTTTCCGACCCCCGCAGGGAGACTCCATCCCCTCCAGTACACCTGATCGGTCAGTGGACATGCATTTATTTTTATTCAAGAAGTTATATACATTTGGACAATTAAGCCTCATTTCAAAATGTATGACTGTATTTGCATTTATATAACAAAATATCAAATGTGTGGAAGCTGGATTCTGCTATGAAATGGGCGAAATCTGACTCTTGTTCAACTCACGCTGAATTGAGAAATACACCACGTTTAGTTTTTAAATCTAGTGTCCGTTCTCTAACTGAACTAAATGATTTTTATTACTATAAATGCAAATGATACAATGATGAAACACCGACTATTGCAGCAAGCCTACCTTCTGATTTTAGGCTGTGAACAGCATGAATGATGGCACTTGTGTACATTAATTTGAATGTTTCTGTTATATTCCACACAAGTCTACAGTGTGCGTGTGAGACGACTTGTTCTTCTGTTGTCGGAGAGTTGATTGAGATCTTTTAGGTGCGTTTTTGGCACCCTCGCCACCCTCTGGTCACATGAACATGTCACCACCACATCAGCACCGTAAACATGGACATTTTTTAAGATGATAGTCGCACAACCTATTTGATATTCTGTAATTAAATCAACTAATCGAATATTCAAACAATTCAGGCATTTATTTCAAAATTGCAAGTTTAAATCTCTCAGTTGCAAGTTATAAAGTTGTAATTGCGAGTTTACATCCTCACAGTTTGTAAGTTGCATCTCACAATTTAGTTTTTTTCCTTCCGCCACAGAATAAAGAAATAAAAACGAGGTCATTATCTCACAATTCTGCCTTTTTCCCCCTCACGGTTCCAACTTTATATCTCACAATTTGGACTTCTCAGAGCTGAGGAAAAAAAGAATTGTGAGATATAAACTCAGAAGTAAGAGAGGGAAAAGTAAAATGAGATAAAAGGTTGCAGTTAGCTTTTTTTTATTATTCCGTGGCTTATAGGTACACTATGTAACTTTTTTTTTCAAAATGACAAGATTTTAAATGCAGCAATAAAGTCAATACAGTATAAATCCTTCTTCCAAAACGTATTTTATCTTACCCTGATTCATAATGGTAAGCCTATTATAAGTGTTTGTATTTTAGACCTGACAGGATTGTTTTTTACAGGAAATCGTGCATGTCTTGTCATATCCGTAAATAGTTGTAGCGCTGTGCTGGAATTTTTTTCAGGGAAGAACTGTGTCTATGAATGGGTAAAGCTACAGTAATTGTTCAGTTAGTCAGCTTGAGATCCTCTCCATCTAAACTGGTTATATCTCTTTAAGCCTAGCAGTTAATTGTTTATGAGCAGTAGGATTAACCACATTCATCCACAGTCACGCAGAGACAAACAATGTTCTTCTGCAAAATGCATGCAGTTTTGTTTTGTAACCACCAAAGGGCCAAAAGTTACATAGTTTGCCTTTTAAATAAGGTTCATTTCAAACCAGGTGCCACTTGTTTTAAAGATGCTCATGAAAAACCTGGAAAAAATGGGATTTTAAAATAGCAATTTCCAGGCCTGGAAAAGTTTTGGGAAAAATAACCCCAGAATGTTTTGGAAAAGTCATGGAAATTTATTGGTAAAAATGTATATGAACCCAAGAAACATACTTTAAGCAAAAAATAAGTTTTAATTTATCACTTTCTTCCCAAAGCCAGTATATCACGGGTTTAAAAACAATATTTATGATGCTGCTTTTCACGATTTTCTTCCAGACTATCGCATGTAAGCCTCCCGTTAGCCAAAATCATTCCCATCATCAACGGACAGATACATTCAATATGCAGTGAAATACCTAGTCACTTTGTCCAGGTGAGAACCTTCCTAAGCATTGACACATACTGACGTCCATGTGACTTAAAAGCTGCCCACGCACATCGATGTATATTGTTTTCTTTCTTGTTTTAGGATCTCTTGCTGATAGACCAGGTTAAAGAGTTTGCTGCCAACGTGTACGAAACGTTCAGCACCCCTCAGGAACTCCAGAAGTGAGCGCGGGACTGAGCAAAATGTGACTATCACCTTACAAACCTACTTTAAAGAAACTCTCATGCGTGCAGCACAGAATTTTTCTCCTCGCACACACTAAAATCGACAAATCGCGGCTGTTCTGAGAGACGAGTGTGTAATGGAGTTCAGATAGCTGTCGTATGTTGTGACCCCCTTAACCTTGTCCCGGGCATGCCAAGGTTTTTACAAGCTATGTATAAACCGTAGTACATTTTATTTTTTTTAATCCCTGAAGCATAACATTATTCAGTAAGTAACCGTCACAACGCGGCTTGCGAAAAAAAAAAAAATCGTATTGGAATACAGTAACTGCAGTGTGGACTGAATTGTAGATATTTTGTATATTATATCTCTGAATCTATTATTGCAGCTGCTGGAACGAAACCCAAACCCACCTTTGCAATGATTTTTGCACGGCTACTGGTTAATAAATGCATATTTAAGAAGTATTTTCATTTGGATTGACTTTAAATTTCAATGGTTCTACTAATTGATATAGAAATTATTGGACTGTCATTTTTGTTTGTCATATTCTTACAGGTTGTATGTAGTATGCTGTTCTTTTTATAAAATGACACATGAATGTTAATAAATAATGCGAGTAATAATACCGGAACTGTTCATTGAAATCGCACGATATTGGATTAGAAACAACTGCTTGTTGTTTTGGCTTTTAAAATGTGAAATTGTACCAACATCCGGCTATATTACAGTAAAAGAACGTTTGTTTTTGTTCTGCTCTTCCTCGTGCTTAAAGTAAATCTCCCAGGTGTTCCTCTAGAGGGCAGCACATTTATACGATTGAGTTCATAGCAACTAAATAATTAGGTCACATCGGGGCACTAACAATAAGTATTCTCAACAGTTAAAGTACAAAAATAAAATAAGGGAAGGTAATCGCTGACAGAATAAGATTCCTAAACATGTGGGAAGCATATGACGACTGCTCTTGCACAAAACACCACCCTTTTGATGCAACTTCCTTGTATACTAAAAAAAAACCTTTTGGCACCTAATCTGCTTTGGATGAGAACATATGCCACCCCTTACGTAATGTTCTGGAAACAATTGAATGAATACATTCAGTCAAAAACTAATTGTTCACATCATGACAATGCATAATCTTATATCATCGTATGACTTCAAGCATGTTATGGCCTCTAAATCAAAAATGTTTTCATTTACTTTCTACATATTAAAAGTGTCGGTCTATTTTTTTAAATGTCTTTGAGAGAAGTCTGTGGAAGCCGTTTCCGCCACTGAAAAAAAGATCAATGCGACTTTTTATCTCACAATTCTGACTTTCTAACTCGCAATTGCGACTTTATATCTCACAATTCTGACTTTATAACTCACCATTGTGACTTTATATCTCACAATTATGACTTTATAACTCACCATTGTGACTTTATAACTCACAATTCTGTGAAAAAAAGTCAGAATTGAGAGTTAAAAAGTCACAATAATTATTGCGGAAACTTCCATAGAAATCTCTTAGTCTCGCACCAAGATTGAGTTTATTTGATCAAAAAGTACATTAAAAACAGTAATATTGTTACATTTTAAAATAAGCGCTTTCTTTTTTTAATAAATTTTAAAATGTAATCTATTCCTGTGATGGCAAAGCTGAATTTTCACTCATGGTCCTTCAGAAATCATTCTAATATGCTGATTTGCTGCTCAGATGATGCTCAGTTCCATTTGTATCCGAAGACAAAAATAAATCATTTGTAAGGGTGAGAAAATTAATTTTATTTGGCAAATGTCAAACACTCCTTATCAGTGTGAAATTCAGATTTTAGCTTATCTGAACTGATAAGCAATTCAGTGTTATTTTACTATCATTGAAATACAATTGTGATACTACTACTTGAGAAACTATAGTTTTTATTTATATATTTATGAAAATGTTTATTCATATTTTTTCGTTTTTTGTTAATATTAAAATAATTTTTAATATGTCTATACAGTGTTTGTTTTGTTTTTTTAGTTAAATGAGACTGGTTGCATTGGCAAATAGTTGAAATAAAATAAGTTTTTAATATTTTATATTATTTCAGTTAACGTTTATTTCACTTCAAATAAAGAAAATGCTTTTTGGTAACACTTAACAATAAGGTTTCATTAGGTAACTAACCTGAACTATAAGAATGAACAATATTTCTACAGCATTTATTAATCAATGTTAATTTAAACATTTATGAATACATTATTGCAATCAATTTGTAAACTAACATTAATAAATACATCATTGTTAATTGATAGTTAATGTTAGCTAATACATTAACTAATGTTAAAAAAAACAAAGTGTTACCTTTTTTGTTTTGTTTTTTGTCAATGCTCAGCAAAAACGGTTTTAAAAAAATATCTTGTTCCTCAGAAAAAATGTTTGGAATGACATGAGGGTGAGTAAATGATGACAGAATTTTCATTCATTTCAACATCAACTACTATATGAAATGCTTCAGATATAGGAAGCACTGTCAGGTTTCTGAGGTCAGCTATCTTGTGACAGGACCAGTCAACAGTGCTGAGCACAAGCATTTGGAGAAAGTAAATAACATCCAATACAGGCATCATTCGGGCAGCTATGTGGGTCAGCTCGTGGCTAACGGCAATGCCGAAACCTACAGAAAGAAAAGGAGATGTAGTGATTTAATGCTTATAAAATGTATGATGTCAATTCGCCGATAATTATGGGCAAGACAACTGAAACTGCACTGGTTACGCTTCTGACAGCAAGGGTGACAGCAATTGTTTGACAAGTGTTGGCTATATATAGATTAAAGAGCAAAATAGGCTCATTGTTGCATAAGCCGCTTGAAAGTGCTGAATAACCATGAGGGTGTTTTCCACTGCACACTGCACATGTAGCTGCTCAGGTCACATGACTCGCTCTGTGCTCAGCGTGCTCTTTGTTGTGCAGCAGTAAACAGGAAATTCCCCTTCATCACATGACTCGGGTCTTTGGTTCTGCCCCGTGACCTTTTTACCGAAACTGTTTACATCAAGTCCAGGAATATAAAGGAAATCTTTTCTTGTAATCATTAAAAGATTTAATAACATTATCATTGTTTGCTGGTGATCGCCCACATATTACTGCGGAACTGAGCAATTTATGGCTCGTTTTAAATATGTTTGAGAACAGTTATTTTTGCAATTCGGTTCAGAAATGACATACTTCACCTTTTAAATGACCATATAAACTGTAGTTATGAATATTGACAGTACAATGAAGTTAGTATGCTTTTTGTGTATATTGTTAATAAATAATATGAAATTAAATAAATAAATTACAATAAACAAATAAATTAAATCAAAATAAACATGCTACAGACCCCTAAATATGATCATTCTTGTTCAAGGATACAGCCATGTATATGTAATTTTTCAGTTTATGCTGTGAAAAATTAATATTATAAATGTCTAAATAATATTTAGTTTCTGTTAAATGAATGATCACATTTTTGTTCTGCTCATTATAGCACTGTACTGTTGGATGTATTATATATTCACTCATTTATTTTTAAATTAATGTATTCATTTACTCATTTTAATTTATTTATTTTAACATGTATATTTTAAAATATATTCTTTTTTTATTCATTTAAGAATGAAACTTTTTAAAGCAAAAACAAACTTCTGCAGCCAAACTACATTTCCCATAAATCCTTGTGGAAGCACAAGTTTGATCAAACATAATTTACAAATCTAATGTGCATCTTCATTGTGTAGTAGTGTTAAGAAAATCTTCAAATGTTTGTCGGTAAATGTATGGAGAAAGAATATGAAATTGGCCAGGACCTAATTAATTAAGAGAAGGTACACTGCCATCTTACATCTTAAAGAGAATTTTGAATGCACCTGTCGTTGTAAATACAAACTTCCCAGGAGGACTTGTATGCACCATATGCTGCCTTCACTTGCATCATGAAAACGAGTTTCATATTTAATATATCGTATTTTTTTAAAGAAGTTTAATCAATAAATAGCGTCTAGTGTGTCTTTAATGTGTCGTGACAGATCGCTGTAGCTCCTCGATCATCTCTTCATACTAGTTCATTTATAGCATCAAATAAACAAAATTACCGTAAAATTACCGTAAGCTCCATATTGCTGCGTCCGCACCATATCGTAAATGATCCTTCGCAAACAGTTTGATTGACAGGCGATCTGACCAATCATAACCCTGAATCTGCCATTTTATCCGACAAAGCAGTCAGAGGAGTTAGTAGATTAACGTTGGTGAACTTGAACTTGAAAAATTGTGTGTACTCACGTCTTTGAAACAACATTCCTTCTGATGTTCATTCATGTTTATTTGATGCTATAAATGAACTAGTGTGAAGAGATGATCGAGGAGCTACAGCGATCTGTCACGACACATTAAAGAGACACTGTATGCTATTTATTGATTAAACTTCTTTAAAAAATTACAATATTTTAAGATAAGTTTCATACGTTATCAGTGTCCTCTTTGCTCCGGGATGTAATTTTCACTCCATGAGAACATGATGTGTGGCGTGAGAGCGCACAACTTGGCTTGCAACAGTAACTAAAGGAGGCGGGTCTTTGCGAACGGTCAATTACCGTAAATAAAGCTCTGTATGCTTTCGAATCTCTCTCATGGTACTTTGATGCGATACACCTATCGGTCTGTGCGGCGCCACTTTATATCGAACACACCTTAAATCTGCAGTGGTCACATGGTACAAGTCATAGCTTTACCCAATGTAATTACAAGTTCTACAAGCACATGACAGCTTTTGGTAACACTTTAGTTTACAGTGTCATTGTTACATATGTTACATGTAGTTACAATAATAATGACTATAAATGATGAATAATTACATGCGACTAACCCTAAACCAACCCAAACCCTAATCCTAATCCTATAGTAAGTACATGTAGTTACTTAATATTACTCAGTACTTAAGTGTATAATTACAGTGTAACAAAGACACCTTAAAATAAAGTGTAACCAAGCTTTTTACAGTTCAGAATTGTTACCGTAATTACGCTTATGTTACTCATGACTGGAGGTTCATGCGAGTGTACATGATATTAAAATTTTTTTTTTTGCATTTTTTTCACGCAAAACTCCCCTTAATAAAGGGAAATTACTGAGTGTACCTCCAATTCAGTCACGACATATTAGACAAAATGCTATATAAATTAATCATTAAGAAAAATCAATAAATAAACAGTAAAAGAATATTATAAATGTGCATATTCATACATACACATATTCATTCCTATTTTATATAATAATCAGGAAATGCTAGGACAGGGTGTTTTTGTTTTGCTGCTGGTCTTTGAGATTATGACTCATCTGCCTCTACCTGCATTTCCAGAGTCCTGTTACTCAATGACTCATCCTGATGTCAGCCTGCAAACACTGAAATCATCATCACATGAGCTCGTGCAAGTTAATATTTGACCAAATTGTGGTTGATGACATATAATCTTGAAAACAATACGTGCTAATAATCAATATAGAACATTATTTTGGTTTGAAATGTCAGATTAAACATTTTTAGAGACAAAGAAATCTTCGTCCTTTATATAATTTCACCTGTGCTGAAGCTCAGATATATAGGTTCAGATATATAACAGTCTTATTATTATGGGAAGGCCAAGTACAGTGATTTGGCTCCAGTCCTGGCTGTATTGATGTTTGTGGACATGCCCTGACTATGTCCTTTTCTTCTGCTCTGATTGGCTGATCTCGAGGGATTATCATTAACTATTAATCCTATGCTGCAGTGATGCATTCTGTAGTCACACCACAGAGCAGTCAGATGATGTCATCTCACCATAGTAAACTGATTGGCCGAAGCCACTCTCGCAGCTCTGTGCTCATTTTGTATCGCTCGAAGATCCTTTACAGGCAGTCACATGACTTCTTAAATATGACGTGGCCCTTTAAGATTAAGTGCAGTGTTTTTTTTTTTTTTTTATAGGAGGCCTGTGTTGCTTCAATTCCCTGCTTGAAATAAAATACCACAAATTAGAGGGTTGTTTAATTCTGCCAGTAAGAAGTCAAGAGTCCCAGTTAACCAAGTTCTTAGAATTTACAATTGAAGAACTGAGGAATGGGAAATGAATGAGGTTTGCCTGAGGTAATGCTCGGATGCTGACTGGATGTGGAATGAGACAAAAAAAATTTCATAGAAACTTCCTTAGTCACAGAACGGCCAAATATTTAAAGCAACATTTTACTTTCACATCTGCAGGAAGTAGATAGTAGCAAGTAGTTTATGTTACCTTAAACAGAAGTTTCGTTGTAAATGAAGTCCACAAACTGGAGAAGGAAAACGAGTGGCGGTGAAAAGAGGAAGTGCTTGCTAAATATGTTTCATTACATGTACTACGTTCTGAGCGAGATTCAAATTGGTTTCCTTATGAATTACGTAAGGCATTTATGGTTAGTGGGGAATGACCTTTAGGTATTTGCTCCCACCCTACATGCTGTTTGCACATAGGACAGAAATAACAAAACCTAGGAGGCCGGCTGGAGAGAGAAATGAGGTCACGGCCCGTGACGGGGTTGGGAATCCTGGCTTTCCCTACTTCGCCCGTCTGCGACTAAAGTCCTTTGGGCGGGAGTCCGTCGCCATGGACGCAGCCAGTGTAAACATGTACACAGTGCTCTGGTGTGTATACCAGCCTGAGGGCAGTGTGAAGGTAGCACTGAGTTAACTGGGACTTTATAAATAACTATGAGTCCAACAGCTGCCTATGTCACATATGTAAGAGGAAAGCTATATAAACCATTATTTAGAGAAAGCCGTGTCAACATTTATACTGAGCAAGTGATGTTATGCATATTTGGGCTCCGTTGCTGCCGAGTCATTTAAGATCATTTACCTTTTAATGTTAAGCAGTAAATAAATACATTATGAGAAATTATTATAAAGCATTTTATTATTATCATCAATTGTAAATTGTTTGTAGAAATGTTTGTTTAAAAGTTTGGGGTAAGTAAGATCTTTTTTAAAAGATAGAAATTGATAGTCTTAATGATTCATTAAATTGATTCGATTAACAGTCATGACATTTATAATGTAATAGGATTTTTTCTATTTCAAATAAATGCTGTTCTTTTAAATGTTCTATTCAAGTCACCTTTACTTATATTGCGCTTTTTACAGTGCAAATTATGTCAAAGCAGCGTTACATTAATAATTGGCAAATCATTTTTGTCCAGCTTATTCTATATATTATTGATTCATTCCGTTGCAAAGATCAATAGTTATTAGTCTAGTTAATTTATGTATATCAGCACTGGAGAAAAGCTCAGGTCAGTTCGCATACAACGCCTGGCATACCAAAAACACTGCTGAATATCAAGTGTCCCCAACCAAGCAAGCCAAAGGCAACAGCGGCAAGGAACCAAAACTCCAACAAAATGGAGAATAAAACCTTAGGAGAAACCAGGCTTAGTCGGCCCCAGTTCTCCTCTGGCCAACAGTGAACACTTGTCCGATACTCAGGCAGAGTTCCAGGTCATGAGTCCGATTGGAGTCGCAAAAGTCAAAATATTTAATCCAGTTCCATCTAGTTTAAGATCTTTTCCATCACGCCGGTATGGGACGGTTTGTTGGGGATCTGTGTCACTGGCTGATGTGTCGGTAAGGCCCTCGCAAGGGATGAGCTAGTTCACACAGTCTTCGCTGGTGCAGGTTCCCCATCCGGCCCGGACACGGCCCGGATCCAGCCAATCACTTTAACTGGTAAACCTCGGGATAAGCAGAGAGACAAAAATGAGCGTAAATGCCATTCTTCCTCTGATGTAACGAGTACATCCGGTGTTATAGGAAGTTCTATTCATCAAAGAATCATTAAAAAATCAGTTTTTTATTTCCGAGCATCAATAATAATTGATAAGTGAACCACAAATCAGCACATCAGAATGATTTCTGAAGGATCACGTGACACTGAAGACTGGAGTAATGATGCTGAAAATTCAGCTTAATAAATTACATTTTAAAATGTATTCAAATATCACTGTATTTTTGATCAAATAAACTCAGCCTTGGTGAGACTATATTTCAGCTCTGACATCATAATTTGTACCCTATCATTTTACTGAATTTTGAGATGAATATTTTATGAACCTTTATATACGAGGTTTGAAGACGCTTGTGTACGTTCCCTATCTGCTGACAAGGCTGGAAAATATTAATCTCAGCCCACACAAAATTCTTACAATAGAAGCACAACATTATGTCGTCAGACCTGAACTACAGTCTATGATTTATTCTCTTTGAGGTCTGTGAGGTGGAAAGCCCTTAACGCATCTCGAGTGACTTGTTTCACTTCAAGACAAAAACACCCAAATTTTACATCCGACACGGTGAGGTGAGCCAGCAGTTTATCGTAAATAAACCATCTAAAATAAATGAACCATGAACTGCCTAGCCCCCAAAATATGCAAATTAACATTACAAACTGACATTTTTGTAAATACATAAACAACAGCAAAACACTGCATAGACTAAACATGATCAGACGTGTGGCTGGGAGCCATTTTTAAGAATCACTTGATCTAGGGTTCGGTCCACAAATACCATTTTTGAGATGCAGTTTGATATTATTACAAATAAATGCCAGCTTTACGTTTCAAAATAATCTAGAAAATAATTATTTATTACAAAGCTTATATTTTTCAATTCTGAAACTGCAGTCACGTGATGTATAAATCTAAAGCATAATACTGTATACAAATACCTTTATTAAGTACTTTACATTGCTTTATCAAAATACCATAGCTTAACCTTAATTTAAATATATTAATAATATTAATAATAATATGTGATTTGATGGCTATCACTATTGACCTAGTGTGCTACATAGTATACAAGTATATAATGTATTTTGTCATTAGATTAAGTTTAATAACATCTAGAAAGAGAAACCATCAGGCGTTTTCGATGACTAACGTTTGACTGGAATGCGATGTGTCAGACCGAAAGTGCAAATCAAAATATCGATCCCGACCTCTTATTATTCCAGCAATGTGCGTTTCGTTTCAAACACGTGGTGTTTTGGGAAAAGGGTGATTTGACTTCTCACCTCCAAGCCTAGAAAACAACGGACAATCTGAAGATTACTGTAGTAACTTCCCGGAAGGATGACGTGTTCTCCTGCGGGAAGAGAATACTCGAGTGAGCTTGTGTTAAAGAGACAAAGCGCCGTCTGTGCTTCTTCTGAAAGAATAAAGAATGAAATCATTTAAAGTATATAAAATAACCTGATAGAACTATACAGAACAAACTATACGCCTATTCTTGTCTGAACTGGGATAGTTCACCCAAAAATGAAAATTGGGTAACACTTTAAAATAATGTTCGTTAGTTAACTAAAATAATGAACTGCACTTATAATTTCAACATTTACTAATACATTATTAAAATCTTGTTAACATTAGTTATTGATGAACAACTGTATTTTCATTAACGTTAAGGAAGATTAGTAAATACAGTAACAAATGTATTGCTCGTGTTAGTTGATACTAATGTGCATTATTTTAAAGTGTTACTGAAAATGGTCATCGGGAATTATTTTCTTCTGCTGAACACAAAAGAAGACATTTTGAAGAACAAACAGTTGATGGACCCCATTGACTTCAATGGGAAAGAAAAATACTATGGAAGTCAATGGGGTCCATTAACTTTTTGGTTACCGATATTCTTCAAAATATGTCGTTTTGTGTTCAGCTTAAGAAAGAAATTCATTCAGGTTTGGAACAATTTGAGGGTGAGTAAATGATGAAAGAATTTCCATATATTTATAAAAAAACAATTTTTTTTTCAAAATTGTCTATAATGCAGAAAATAGTATAGATTAGATATAATTAGGACATATTATATATTTTTAATGGTAATTATAATGATGATAATTATGATGCTGGTGGTGAAGATCTAAGTAGTTGATATAAGGTAAAAACAAAAGTGATAGATAAACACTGTACAAAATATATACAACGCTAAATGAAACTTATGCAATATTATTATCATGACAAATAAATAAACCCAAACAAATCCCTTCCTTTATCAAAACACTGATTAGACTCAGACCGGCCGTAAAGATCATGGAGATTTCATAAAAACAAAACTGAAAGACATGCTCTTCACCTCATAAAGAAACTGAATGAATATGAATACCTTTATCTCACAATTTGTGCCTTTTCTTTTACTCAGACTTATCGGATGATTAGAAATAGACAACAATCAACAACTAACAACAGATGGAAAAGTGAAATCACTTCTCCTGAAACTTCACAGTGTATTAATAGCTAACAGGTCAATACTGACATCATAACAGCTGTATCCATGTCACAGACACAAAATGGCCACAGGCCTTTAAACACCTGTTTAACTTTATACGATGGAGCGCAAGCTGAACTCTATGACGTGACTCTGCCCTTCCAGATATGATAAAGAGATGATAAGATGGTGAATACTTCTATATTAAGCTCTGTGTAAGATTTTAGATATAGATCATTCGGACGGGTCCAGTATAAATTCAGCATTAAATATTCCGGAGTGACTCTTTAAAATATTTCATATTTATCAGATCACAAGCGTTCAACAGCACCTGTTGTCTTTGTGATTAATTCATACATTTCATGTAATACTCTGACGTATATGCATCAACCATACATAAACAGTTATTAAGAAACATTTGGACACATACGCCACAGACAATGATATATGAATTTCAATGCATTGAGCAACATAAAATCAAACTTGCATCTGCAAATAAAATGATACACAAGGCCTTTTCTCAGAACCAACTTCCCTTTTCTATAACCAGCTGGCGTCAAGGTGATAGTGGATATGTGAAGTCACTTCCCGTCAAGTCTCGTTTAACCGTACGTCACTTTATATGGACATTTATTGTTTCACAATTTTAAACCTAATAAACTACTTTATGTAAAACAAGACTAAAAATATTTAAATACTTTTTATGTACTCCTAGTGTATCATATATCGGTGGATAAATAAAAACAAATTCACTTTATAGCACTTAATTTTTTTCCTAAATGCAAATAAGGAAAAAACGGTAACAATAAAGTCTCATTTATTAACTAACACGAGCTAATAAAGAGCAATACATTTGTTACAGTATTTTTTTTTAATGTTAGTTCATATTGCATTTACTCACGTTAACAAATACAACTTTTGATTTTAATAATGTATTAGTAAATGTTGAAATTAAGATGAATAAATGTTGTAGAAGTAACTTAACTAATGAAACCTTATTGTAAAAATAAACCAGTAATATAATTAATTATTATATATATATATTATTATATATATAATATAATATATATATATAATAATTAATTATATTACTGGTTTATATATATATATATATATATATATATATATATATAATTCAATAAACCGGAAAAATAAACCACTAAATCTGAATCCAATTCTTTCTTCAAAAACATAAATCAACAAATATATTTATTTCCATATATTAATGGATGTCAACAGCAAATTCACTTAATGTTAAACTATGAGTCAAAGTGGAATTCAAGTTTTTAAGTCTTGGGAAAAATAAATATTGCCATGTTTTGACTTTGCGTCAGGTTTCGACAGCTCCTTGGTAACGTTATTTTATGTTCACACACAATTGTATGTACTAAGGGAGTGTTTTAGTGGTGATTGCACCAGGACTGGTAAAAGAGGATCACTGGAAGTTTCCAGAACACAGAGCGTGTAGTGCTGGATAATGACCCAACCAGAGCAAGAAAGCTGCGCTTCACATCCAGGAGAGGAATGCAGACACAGCGGACTGTCCACTCCCTGAAACCACTCCACCGAACTCAGAGCAAACGAGTAAAAACTGAGCTCGAACACTGCTTTTATTCATCTCACTATAACTTATTTTAATCAAAGTCTACTTTATTGTCAATTCTGCCATATATACAGCACATACATACAGAGAATTGAAATTTCGTTACTCTCAGACCCTAGATGTATACAGGAAACAATTGACAATAACAACAACAACAACAAAAGAATAAAAAAAATTAAAGTGACTTATGAAGATAGTAGTGCAAAACAGTAATAGTAGATTATTATAATCTAATAGATTAACCCACAGAGAAAACAGGCCGTAGAAGAGCTTCATCAAAATAAAGCCGTATGCAGCAATATTTACATTATACTTTTATAACATTTATATACATTTACTATAATACTTATAACCTTGAATTATATTTTATTCAAGTTCAACTCACTAAAACTGAAAAGCTTTGAAAAATCAAAGTGGAGCCTGATAATTATTACACTTTTTTTGAAAGAACCTTTTTATGTTCAGAAAGCACAAGTTAAATAGTCGAACAAGGAGAGGTTAAACAACTTTAGTGGACGTGCAAAACCAAATCTGAATACAGAATTGTGGACTAAATAAGACAGATTACACTGACCTGGGATCAACTCTCCATCTTCATTCAATTCTCCACTAACACAAAAAAAACTGAGTGTGTTTAACGGGGATTTTCTGCTCTCATTCCGACCAACCAACCAGCCAGTCAATCTCTCTCTAAAGTCTTTTTTCTCATAACTATTCAGTGCATGACATTAGAGCATACCAGAGATCCCATGTCATTACACGGGTATGTCTTTATTTGCTCATTAGGTTAACATGTCAGACTCCCAGTCCTCCATTGTACGGAGAGGGCGGGGGGCCGAGCGTGCCCAGTTATGGTGCGCGCAGAGGGTTGCCTGATTGCATCATCGCAAAGACAGCTTTCCTGATACTATAAATAGGGTGACGTCACTCGCCCCGCCTCCTGTAGTAGTTCACGTCCTCCAGCCATTAAAAGGGGTGATGCAACGAGCCGGCGACAACTGTAACTTTACCAGCTGAGCGCGAGAACACTCCAGCCGGAGGAGAGCATCACAGCACGCGCGTTTTATTTAGTAAAAACACGGTGAGTGGCAACATTGTTTCACTTGTTATTTCTGGGGGTTTGTTGTATCTGTTCGAGAACACACTGTGGGAAACGTGTACGCGATGTGCTAAAAAATCAACAACTCAGGCAGAAATATTTTGGGTCCAGCGATTAATTTACTTTACGTTTAAAGCGTTTGTGTTTGTTTTACTTTTATCTTGTCAAGTTATCTGGAGGAGTTGCGAAACGTGCGTTACTCAATATTCAAATAACTGATTATCATATTCATACACAACAGTTTACATTTTCGACCGACACAGGATACGATGTCACCGGATTGTGGCTTATTAAAATTTTATTGATTATGATGGTTGAGCATATTTTTAGTTAGAGCATGTATTTTATTAAACGTGAGTTTGTGATTGAATGTAGTCGCATAACTTTTCAATAAAGTGTGATACATGTGGGCTGTACGTCACTGTAAAATATTGGTTGCCAAGAACCCTCTAAAAATGATGTTTAAATCATTGCTATATATTTTATTTTATTTTATATATTTTTCTATTTTATATTATATATTTTACGTTAAATTATATTGTGTTGAAATACTAATGTTTGTCATTATAAATGTATTGAGAATAAGATAATATGTGGTACAATTTCAGGCTTAACTTTGATGAAAAATGAAAATTTGGCTATATTATATAATAATAATAAGTTTTACAAACCCAAAGCACCAAATATTGTATTAAAATTATACTAAAAAAATTAACTGAAGAGTCTGTATACATCTCACTAAATCATAACAATATTTTACCATAAAGTATATTTATGGCCTTGCTAAATATATTTTTCAATTGTAAATAAAACATTAATATATTGAAATTAATATATAAATGTAATAAAATTCTATAAATTCATAATTTTTATTTCTAGAATACATTTTTATAATATTTTACAGTGCAATCACATGTATTGATTTATTACATATTTTTTTACAGTAAATCATTTAATAGGTTTTTACTGTACATTAACTATTATACACTGTTTTTTTTTACAGTTAAGTTGGTAGTCTGAAATTTTAAATGGGGGGGATTTTGTAACAGAATTTGTAGCATTTGTACATTCTAACTATTATTTATTTATTTATTTATTTATTACAGTTAAGTCTATAGTTAATATTTTAATTGGGGTGGGGTGGGGTGGGGTGGGGGGTAGAATTTGTAACTGACAACAAAAAGTTTACTACGATCTTTCCTTATTAAGACCATGACTTAAATCGTGCTTCATATGTTTTAGATTTTGGAATGATGCTTCAGCATCCAGGTTTGGGGCCCTTTGAGATCAGTGCGACAGCTTTGGTTCCCTGCCTGTCCCCGCCGGGCTCCCTCACACTGGACGACTTCACCAACTTCACTCCATTAGTGAAAGAGGAGCTGCGCTACGCCATCCAAAACAAACGCATGTCCAACGGCATGAGCACCTTGACCTCTGATCGAGCGTGTATGAACAGCGAACGACCCACTGAACAACCTGCGATGAAGCGAGAGGTAAGAATGACTCATTTACAGTTATAACGTTTAAAACCAATGAAATTTCTTGTATTTGTCATTGGTTATATTGTGTAACACACCCATAGAAAAGCCATGCTTGCACAATTCGCTCGTTCATCCACTTAACTTTCAGAATCATTAGGTTGTTTCATAAAATCAATATTCATTAAATAATTTGGGTATATATATTTTTTTAATGTATTTGATAAATATTATAATTTCAGGCCACTCCAGAGGAAAGTGAACGAAAAAAGAGGAGGAGGGAAAGAAACAAAATTGCAGCAGCAAAATGCCGAAACAAGAAAAAGGAGAAAACGGATCATTTACAAAAGGTAGTCTTTGTTATTTTCTCTTTATATATTTATAAATATATATATAAAATTTATACATTAAATTTTTTTATTTATGTAACACACACACACACACATATATATATATATATATATATATATATATATATACACACACACACACGTTACATAAACAAAAAATAAAAAATTAAATGTATAAATTTTATATATATATACACATGTGTGTTACATAAACAAAAAATAAAAAATTAAATGTATAAATTTTATATATATATCATATTATTGAAGATATTAAAATATATATACATTTATTTAACTGTTATTGTAATTATTTAATTAGTAATTACAGTTATAAAAAAGTACATGTAAAAATGTATATACTTTTAAATATAAATATATAATATATAAATAACATCAAATTATATTATTCATATCTAAAATATTTAATAATTATATTATTCAAACAAATATTTTGAATTTGCACTCATTTATGTCCTACAAATGTTTTTTTATTTTTTATTTCAGGAGTCAGAGAAGTTGGAGTCCATCAATGCCGAGTTGAAAGCCCAGATCGAGGAGCTGAAGAACCAAAAGCAGCAGCTAGTTTACATGCTCAACCTGCACAGGCCCACCTGTATTGTCCGTGCTCAGAACGGCCAGACCCCTGAAGACGAGAGGAAGCTCTTCATCCAGCAAATCAAAGAGACCACCCTGCACGGTCTGAATCTCACCATGAGTGGACCAACACACACTGCGATACCAACTAGCTGTGGGCATCTCTGAATCACAAACTGTACAGGCAAGAAGCTAATGGCTCCACAGTCCTCGCCAAGGACCGCCGGCAGGTTCACCCACGTTATAAAGGACTAAACACGGGTGCCTGCCTTGGTGCCACTCAAGGTCGGTCTGAAGTACACTGAAAAAGACTGTTAAAGCACTGAAGTGTTGAAGGACGTCTGATGCGTTTTTCTCTTATTTAAATGTGTTCGTAAATGTATGAAATGCTTTTTGTATGCACCAAAGCTTGACGTCATGTTGACGCTAGAACGACATGATTTCACTTATTTATCAGCTTGTTGGTTAAATGAAACCCTGGCGGTGTGTTTGACGGCAAGTACTATTCTAGTGAGGGGGAAAACGTAGTGATTTGTGTGTATCTTTTTCATTTTTGGCAGACATACAGGGTGATGAATGAAGTTAGTTTAGTTACATATTTATCTGTGGCCTCTGCCTTGTTAAGCGCCCATGTAACAAGCCACGTGAAGTATTTCAAGCTGCTACTAATCTCTCAGGACTAGGTCTAATATATATATATATTACAGGAAACTCGAACTAAAACAGATAAAATTACAGGGAAGTCGACGAGGAGTGGACTTTGAGACGCTACTTACAAGGAAGTCCCTACCCTTCACCACCGAAAGCCTGTCTATCACCTCACCCACCTGACTATATTATTGTTACAACGCTGCGAGCAGAAGGGTCTGCATTTGTCAGCACACTGTAAAAACAAGAGTGTTTTTGTGCTTTCAGCAAGGACATACTTATTTTCTGATGTACACTGTAGCCGTGTTGTTATTGTCTAGATGCACAAACCTCTACACTCCCAGCTAACGTTCTCAGAGCGTTCTGACAAGGTTCTCTCGAAGTCATGAGCAAACGTTCTTCAAAGTTATGTGGCTTTAATAATGTTCTCAAAATGTTGTTAACTCATTCTTTTTCTGAAATGTTTTAGTTTGTCTACTTACTAGTTTCAGAACAATCAGAGAACATTCTAAAATAACGTTCCCATAATGTTTGCAAAAAAATGGAACATTCCAACCCGATCTCACGGCAATTCGTACGGCCGCGCTCGTATGAATTCGAACAATTTGCACATATTTTACGAGGTCGTACGAATTGGCCGCCTCGTAAAATACGTACGAATCGGTCGTGAGATGGCGTTGAACATTCCCTTAATGCTTCAAATGTTTTCATAAACGAGGAAGCTTTGAAAAAAAAATTCAGAGAACATTCAGAAATAACGTTTTCGTAACGTAAAGGGAACGTTAGCAAAACGTTCTCAGATTTTTTGTTAGCTGGGCTTATCCTAAATGGAGAAAAAAAGCTTAAAATATTCAACGTAAAGCTCTTAATAATTGTCTTGCTTTGTTCCTGCATCGTGTTTCAAGCAATTTTAGTGTCACACCATGTTGTTAGTGAAGAAACACATACCACAAGACATCTGATCAGGCCCTGTGACTGCATTGCCTAATATTACAGAAAGGTGTTAAGAAAATTTTTATCCATTTCTACCAAACCGAGGAAAACCCCTCATTGTTTCACAAACTTCTGCCTCTTGTTTCTGAGCAGAGTCTAAATTTATGTTCTGTCATGTGCTGAAAGGTTAAGTGACGCAGGCGTCAGGTAGCTTTTTCCTTTTATTTGTATTTGTTCAAACAGGCATGCCACAAAATGTGGTACTACTGACATTAAATGTGTAATTTTCACAAAGCTATGCTTTCTATTTGTGGTTAAAACAGGTTTTATCCATCATGCCATTTCCGTGCACGTCAAAGTGTTCTAGTGCAATGATTGAGAAGATAATGGCCTGCAACGTTCAATTGCATATTTATATGAAAAATATATACGACTTCATTTTGACTGTCTGTTGTTTGTTTTTGATACTTTATTAATAAAAAATGATACCACTTGCATTTGAGTCTGCTGGCGTTTTTGAAGTGAAATGCGATTAAATGCGACTGAATCAACCTGACTAAATCAGACGAAGCAACAGCTGAACATTATTACTTTTTAAAGCGTACTTGACCTGTTCAAAAAGCTGTTGTGTTGAGATATTTGCCGTAGGGCAAGTCTGTACATGTTTAACCTGCATGAGAGCCGTGCTGACTGTAACTCTTAGGGTAATCGAGTTCATTGAGAGAGCAATGATTCAGCATTTTTTGCTGATTTTGATGATTAAATGTGTTTAAGTGGGTGGTTTCATACGTATTATGTTTTGTAATTGATTAAAGATGAAGATGGCATTGGAAGGCTTCTGAAGTTTTCTGAATTTCCAGGGAATGATCAGAACTCTTGGCAGTACCTGAGTTTGGGTAACTCCCTTTTTAGGGGGAAAATGCAGGAGTTATTCAGAATTTTGAATAATTGCTAGCAAATGCCTAGGCAAATGACTTTCTAGAAAACAAAAACAAACAAACACACAAAAAAAAAACATGGTTGTACAGGAACTAAAAGCACCTTTTAAACATTTCTCTTTGAGAGGGTGTAACATGACTGGTTTTAGCCGTGACAAAAATACACACACAAATAGAGACACTGCCAAAATGTCAGTGGTTATCAATTGCAAATACAACAACAATGGCTTTTTAATGCAACCAGTTGATGTTGTAGAATTGCTACCAAGAAGACCTTACCTTTTTTTTTATTGTTAATATTCTAAAAGGCTTTTTTGTCTACTGATAAAATGAAAATGGCCTTTAATTCTAATATGGCACTAAATAAAACACGGTTCCAAGGTTGATATTGTCCGCCAGACTCAAAGATAAGTTAAATATTACATCTCATATGGCCGTAAACGATCTTACTGTTGAATCCATCTAAATTAAAAACCATCATTCCTTTGTGCTCCACCCTTTCCACGATCCACAATAAAAACCATCCCTTTTGGCCTTTTTATCTGCTATGCTCCAGTTAGGTTTGAACATGAGTCATTTTTTTGTTTGTCCCTTAAATCCCTTAAAGTAAAAAAAAACATATTTATGGTGCAATCAAGTCCGGGCTGCTGCTCGTTGCTTCATCACTGATGTCAAACATGCGAAAATAAACTCTCAGAAACGACTTCCACCTCTTTTCTGAAAACATAGGGTACATTACTGCCCATCGAGAAGAAACGCTGAATTATCATCACCGGGAATCGAACACTCATTGTTCACATTTGTTTCCCAATCAGTGACTGACATGAATCTGAATCACTAGTTGTAATTATAACTCAAGCGGATATGAATACACTTTTGTAACTAAATGATCAATGCATAATATGGGACATGTATATTTTGAAAGTGAAATGCAACATACATGTGTGAGACTGCACTCCTTTGACATCTTACACTGAGCTGGAAGTGAATCTGGACACCATGACCTGACTTTCACAGTCAGTCAGATGCACTTTGCCCTGCCAGAATGTGAGCTAACATGGTCATGGCCCTTGGCAATTAATGCAATCAGCGGAAACTTCTCATTCTGATGCAACTATTTAAAACTGTTGCAATGGAATCTTCAGATGTCAAAAGGGTGTTGTAATGCTATTTCAAACCCCAGTTTTATAACCTTTCAGTACGACTGTAATGATTTTAAAGTTTTGATGTAACGCACTCAGACTGACAGCTTTTTAACCTGTGAGATGGCAGGAATGTTTACTCCTTCAGGGTAAAAAAAAAAGTACTCTGACTACTGCGGTCTATATTCCTTTTGCTTTCCCTTGGTCTGTGTAAGATTAAAGGGATGGTTCACCCAAAAATGAAACTTCTGTCATCATTTATTCACCCTCTAGATGTTCCAAACCTGTATGAGTTTCTCTCTTCTGTTGAACACAAAAGAAGATATTTTGAAGAATGTCGGAACCAAACAGTTTCTGCTCCATTGACTTCCATAGTATTTTTTTCTCATACTATGGAGGCCAACTGTTCAGTAGAAGTCAGGAACATCTAGACGGTGAATAAATGATGGCAGAATTTTAATTTTTGGGTGAGCTATCCCTTTAATAAATGCATTTAGCAAACAGTCTAGACCACTTCCTACCCAGTACAATAGAAATGTCCCTTCTTTTTACTATGGGGTAAGCTCAAGGAAGTGTAGGTTCAATGGGAACTTCAATATCCACATTCTTTTTTAAGTTCCTGTAAGGTTTCCAGGAGTTTTTAGATGCGAGGACAGAGGGCAACCACCTACAGTCGCTACCAGGAACTTAGATAAGGAAGGAAAAGTTACCATAACAGAATTTTCTGCCACGAGAAGACTGAGAGGCTTAAGACACACCCCTAATTTCCCATTTCACAATGCGCATTTGCATGCGCTTCTTCAGATTTCAAATCATGTCCACTTTAAAGGCAATGCTAAACAGTTTCTGATAATCTTTTCTACTTCCTTCTATTTTCGTGTAATGACAAGGAGATACATTTACAGCCCTGACGCAACCTGAACTTCTACAATGTAGAAGACACAACATCTGTTGCAAATATTGATTAAACTTAACAAACTATATCTATTTTTCAGTATATTTATACTTCATAACAGATTAAATGTATAGATTATATAAAATATTTAGATAAACATTTTAGATGCATGTTTATTAGCAATGTGTCCACTAGAGGCCATAACAATCAAGGAATTGTAGTAGGCCACAAAAAGACATCAGTTTACATTATAAGCACATACTTTAAATACAACATCAGACTAGATTTAAACACACAGAAAACCAGAATTTAAATCCTAAAGAGACTTTTATTTTATTTTTTAGAAAAGAATAACCATCTGTCCATCCGTGTCTATCTATCCATTTATCTACCAGTCTATCTATCTATCTATCTATCTATCTATCTATCTATCTATCTATCTATCTATCTATCTATCTATCTATCGGTCTGTCTGTCTATCTATCCATCCATCCATCCATCCATCTATCGGTCTGTCTGTCTATCTATCTATCCATCCATCCATCCATCCATCCATCCATCCATCCATCCATCCATCTATCTATCTATCTATCTATCTATCGGTCTGTCTGTCTATCTATCTATCTATCTATCGGTCTATCCATCCATCCATCTGTCTGTCTATCTATCTATCTATCTATCGGTCTGTCTGTCTATCTATCTATCGGTCTATCCATCCATCTATCGGTCTGTCTATCTATCTATCCATCCATCCATCCATCCATCTATCTATCGGTCTGTCTGTCTATCTATCTATCTATCTATTGGTCTATCCATCCATCCATCCATCTGTCTATCTATCTATCCATCCATCCATCTATCGGTCTGTATGTCTATCTATCTATCCATCCATCCATCCATCCATCTATCTATCGGTCTGTCTGTCTATCTATCTATCTATCTATTGGTCTATCCATCCATCCATCCATCTGTCTATCTATCTATCCATCCATCTATCTATCGGTCTGTCTGTCTATCTATCTATCTATCTATCTATCTATCTATCTATCTATCCATCCATCCATCCATCCATCCATCTATCTATCTATCATGCTTATTAAATTATTCAAAGTCCCTCCTATCTAAGATTAAATACATTCAATTGTAAGATTAAATAAACTCAAAAATATGTACTTTTTATTTATGTATTTTTAGCTTTTTAGTTATGATTATGTTAATATATGTAAAAAATTAAGACTCATAGGAACCCTTCTGGAAGTTTGCAGAGACCACCAGTGGTTCTCAGCCCCATTGAGTACAATTTCCCTAAAATAAAATAAAAAAAAAAACTTAAAAAATCATCCAAAGACGACATTTTTACAGAACTTGCTCTGTGTCTATTGTTACTGTAACGCTCTGATATTTTGGGAAGACGTAAATGAATCAAATCCAGGTGTACAGACCTCTGTGACGAGAACGTTAATAGAGGTTTTAGTTTCATCGCCATTTGGATTTATACAGATTCTACCCTACTGTACATACCAGAGGACACATTTGTGATGAATCATGTATAAAATATTAACTTTTTTATCATAGGAAACAATATTATGCGGCTGTGCGTCATTGTAATTGCTGCTTTTAAAACTTGTGTGCTAAATCAATTTCCCAAATCAATATTAAAGCAATCCTTTTTTCTACTCTCAACCCATTATAAACAATTCCATGTGTGCAAGTCACAAACAAATATACTAATTATACTAAAACTTTCTATGTTTGATAAGGTTTGTTTTTTTTACATTCTCTAGCAATGCTTTGAACATTTTAAAACGAAAGTCAACAGATCCATGTGGAACTCTAGGACTTTTCAGAAGAGAAGAGAAAACTGGAAGAGAAATATAGAAGTGTGTACCCAGGACTGGTTAGGAAGGTAAGTTCATGGGGGTTTGAGGAAGTGATACAATCAAGAAAAAAATCTGACCACCATTTTACCGCAACCACCCCCAGATATGGTTTCAACACAAATGAGGGGGGGAAAAACTACACATTTGGTCCTTTTCTGATTTGGTGCTTTTCTGATTTGGTGACCTCATTTTAATAGAATTACAATTTAAGTAATACTGGATTTCAATCTGCATCTGCGTCAAAGAGAGTAATTCCTTTTTACTTACACTACATACACACCCACAGCAAAACAAAAACCAAGCAAGACAGAATAGTAACACTGCCATTTGAATTAAGTCGTTGTGGTTTTAAATAGTGCAGCCAAAACAAAGGGGCCGTAACAGAGTTTTGAAACTAACCTTTGGTATTTTGGTCAGCTAGGCTCTCATAAAGCAGAAGTCCGTTCTCGCATGTCGTTCATTGACAGTCCATTTAAACTGCGGTATAACAGATGGTTTAGTTAGTGGTTACTGACTCTATCGCAGCAAATACCAAAAGTGGAAGTTTTCACGTGAGGCACGGCCCTGGGAAAAGGTATAAAATACTATTTCGGTATAAAGACTATATTCTGATACAAAAACGCAAACGAGAAAGTTCGAGCATGAACTAATCATTCAACTGCATGTTAACGGAAAACACAGCATACTAAACTCACGGGTTAATACTTAAAAAAAAAAAAAGCATAAAAACTGCATGCTGCTAGTATTCACATGTATTAAGGATAATTAGCTTAATTTATCCTTAAATGGAAATTCGGACATTAGATGTGAATGTCTTGTGGTACTGTGCCTGTGGACCTTGATGTGGAGGTCATAGCACAGTTCAAGACAGGGCACAGGGGCTCGTGGGCTTTGAGGGCATCTGTTAAGCGTTGCTGTTCCTCTATCAAAAGCTGGACTTCCTTCCTCAGCATGCTGTTCTCCTGTTCCAGACACTCGTACGCCTGGTTACACAAAAAAATTTCAGAATATGTCAAAACCCACATCAAGCATCATTGGGCATTTGGGGTATTTTCCAATGTCTGCCCACAATTGTCTACATATATGGGGCAATTAAACTTCACACGTGCAGTTTCATGCTGAAATCAACATTGTTCACATTCCAGACATAATATGCAGGTTGCAAACCTCATGCAGCTCATCAGCTCTCTGGGTTTGTCTCTTGCGGCTCCTCTGGGCAGCAACTCGGTTCTTTTCTCTTCTTTTCAACCTTTTCTCATCATCATCAGAGCTCTGAATCACAATCACATGTTATGCAGTGTTGTTTCTTGTACTTTTTGCATTGCTGTGCAGGATTATTATTGGTAAATCATTATGAGTGGCACAGATCCAAAAGATGAGAATGCATGTTAGATGCAATTGTTATTTGTAAACTATGCAGGCTACTTTTTTTTACTTAGTTCCATTAATAACATTGTTGCAATTGTTTAAAGAAAAGAAGCAACATACCTCACTCTTTCGAAACAACCGTAAAGCTGGAGCATCACTTCGAGTAAAGTTACTCGTCGCATTGAAAAGTGACATGGCAGGAGAGCACGAGGACGATGAAGATTTACGACCACTAAACCAGATTGAAAATTAAAGCAAATTATGAGGCTGTGTTAATTAGCGCAAATTTAGACATTTTTAAACTGTCAGTCAACGAGCTGCGATGACATTTGGGATTTCTTGCAAATGCCATCGGCGGATGTTCTTTGAAGTCACGTGGTGCTCTAGAGGACGCCAGTAACTTCTGTCAGTGTGAATGTTTTCGCTTTTGGGTCATTCCACGAAATTACCATTCTGAGAAGGTGCTTTTATTTTATTTTTTAATTTAAACATGCGATGAGGCAATCAAATATTATAATGACTGACAGTTTTCCAGTTCATCAGCTATCACAAACCTTGTGCTCAATGTTAATGGGTTTATTAGAAAAATAATTCAATCCCAATATTCTTTTCAATACTTAACCATTTTGTCAGTTTAATGACCAAAAGTCTTCTTAATTAAAAATATAGTATTCCTCCACCATTTTAGAGAAAATAGGAGACAGAAAGATTTTTATTGATGTTAAAAAACAGGAGATTTTTATTGATATGCTAAAAAACAGGAGATTTTTATTGATATGCTAAAAAACAAAACAAAACAAAAGTGTGAGATTTTCCTCTTTGCTCACGAAGGACATCGACTTCATCAATTAGTTTAATAAAAAAGTGGCAGTTAATTTTGAAACCAACACTGGTAGACCAAACACACCTTGTGGTGTGAACCTGAACCACATCGGCACAATAGTTCTCTAAAAACGTTATTTATTGAATTTAATGGAAAAAGCAGGCGGTGAAACTACATGCACAACGTATTTCTGACCAGAATATGTATTTGCATTAAATGGGTAAGAATCAGCACACAAAACACGTATTTAGTAGCAGGTGTCAATACACTCCCAAACTGCCTTTCTCCATTTCCTCACAAATGTTCAAACACATTAAGTTGCATTTGCATCCGTCTTTTGGGTGATTTTTCGAGCAGGAACATAGTCTGCACTGTATTCTGAATCAGAAGCAGCTCTTTTGATGCTGGAAGGAAGTCGGTGGTGAAGGTCTGCACAAACATCACCTACTGAGCTGCCAAACACTTCTCTGTAGACTTCCACCGTCTCCGCTGAAGGCTGCATGTCAAGAACTTGACGCAAACCCTCAGCTGCCTGCTTCAGACTTTTCAGAGACTGAACAGAACGAAGGAAAACGGTGCTTGTTAATACAAATGCATTTTTGTCTATATTAAACTTTCAGCTCATTGGTATAGATTTTTGACATGAATTAGACAAGCATATTGTAACATGCAATTATCACTGATTTGTACCTTCATAACCGTACTGGCTTGTTTGAACATCGTAGGTGCGGCAGTTGATACGTTTTTGATAATAGTGTCTGTGAAAACAAATGTTTAACAAGTTCTTATTAATATTGCATAAAGCACTGTTTGTGGCACAATGTCCTTTTGCTTAGAAAAAAAAACAATACATAAAAAATGGATGGGGCAAACACCTTGAACTGGGTCCGGCTTTATGTCTTGTGGCTTCACTGCCTGTTCATACATACCCTAAAATAATGCATGAGGAAAAAAAAAAGATGAGAGCTGTTCAATAGTGTGATAAACTATGAGTGTATTGCACTTTGTATCCCAGTGTTTCCTTTGAGTTACAGCAAACACAATAGCTTATTTTTAAATGTATTAGGACATCTAGTGGTCAGAGGTGGAACATCTCTAAATAGTTCCAATAATAAATAAATTAAAACAACAACAATTATATATATATATATATATATATATATATATATATATATATATATATATATATATATTACACATATACATATATATATATATATATATATACACATATATACACACATATACATATATATATATATATATTACACATACACACAAAGACTAATATTAATTTTCTAATGTTATTATTTCAATAATTCAATAATTGATTATTTTATTGTGTTTTCCTTAGACGAGTGTTTCTTTATATATACACTGCAGTTCAAAAGTTTTAAAATATGTTTTTAAAAGAAGTCACCAAGACTGCATTTATTTGATCCAAAATACAGTAAAAACAGTAATATTGGGAAATATTATTATAATTTAAATGAACTGTTTTCTATTTGAATACATTTTAACATGTAATTTATTGTATTTTTTCAGGATTCTTTGACGAATATAAAGTTCAAAAGAACAATCTCTGATAGAAAGCGGCAACATTATTTTGTTTTTTTGGAAAGAAATTAGCACTTTTATTCAGCTAGGACCCAGTAAAGACATTTATAATGTTACGAAAGATTTCCATTTCAGATAAATGCTGTTCTTTTTAACTTTATATTCATCAAAAAAAAATGCACACCCCTGTTTTCAACATTGATGATCAGAAAGCAGCAAATCAGCATATTAGAATGATTTCTGAAGGATCATGTGACACTGAAGACTGGAGTAATGATGCTGAAAATTCAGCTTTGATCACAGGAATAAATTACATTCAAATAGAAACCAGTTATTTTAAATTGCAATAATATTTCACAATGTTACTATATTTTGGAACAAATAAATGCAGCCTTGGTGACTTCTTTCAGCTTTTGAACACTAGTACACACACACACAGAATTATAATGATAAGTCATATTCGTAATTATTCGTGTAATGGAGCTACAAATGAAAAAACAGCTCGTCTCACCAGAAGTTTCCTCTCTGCTTTCAACGATCGCACAACCTGGTTGCGTATTTGTTTTGGGTAAGAACTGCGTTTGCAGGCGGTCTCTACTATCTTCTCATCCAGAATATCATTTGCCGTGCTCTCATAATCTAAACAACAACAACAACAAAACAAATATAATAATAATAATAAAACAACGATTCATTATCTTCCATTTGCTTTGCAAAATATGTTCTCTGAAACCGTGAGTTTTTTTTATTAATGCACAACAACATAAGAACATTGTCAAGGGATTACAAACAAATACATAAAATAAACAAGGATGCATAAACTACATTATTAGTACAAAAACATACACATTAACATATAGGGAAAGCTTTGAAACCCATGTATTTACTTTAAACATTTCTTCATAATGTTTTATAAACTTTAGGGATTTTTTGTTATTTATATAATGCAGAGATTTGACATTATATAATATTAATTCAGTTTTGAAATGGGGATAAGATGGAATATTTTTTGTAAAATTTTGTTTATGAATAAATAATTTGCCATATAAGATGTACTCAAGAGGTCTACTTTTATCATCAATATAATAGAATATAATGTCTGAATGAACAAATAACATTGGTAGAATCGAAAATATAGGAGCCACGATCGGACCAAAAGTGTTTGGATATAGGGCAACCATGAAACAGATGTGCAAATGTCTCCTCTGCTAGTTCACAAAAGGAACATGACCTCTCAATATCCAGATATTTACAAATATGAGAATTGACAGGATGTATTTTATGTAAACTTCTATTTTACCCTTTCCAAATCTATATCTTCTACCAAAGATATCCAATAGAATTGACCTCTTGAAGAAATTTTCTTCTTGAATTTAAAAATCTGGCATAAATGTCTATTGGCACATTTCTTGTCCAAAGGATCGATTGCATCCAAGAGCAAAATAGATTGTATTGTAACTCTTCTCCTTGGATTATATCGTGGCTTTTAACAAGATGAATTAACCCAGGTGAGATTGCATTGACTACTGGGTTAAACTCTTTTGGAGGAACCGGGAAATTGTGGAAAGTCCTAAATTGCAGACTTAATCATACATATAAATCATAGGTAAAAAGATTACCCGGATGATCAAATAAGGAGAGAATTCCATTAATAATATTATTTTGGAAAAATAAGGATTTATTTCTGACTTATTCATTAACACTGTCAAAACCGTGACAGGAACTTACCTTCACAATATTCCTCTGACGCCTCGTCCCATGACAAGCCACCAATAACTATATTTTCTTGAACTGTGAACTCAAAATTCTAAAAAGAGACAAATAAAGTGAATATAAGAAAAACAAAGAGGGTGAAAAACACACACTTTTGAGTCTAGAAACTAACAAAAGTCTATATTTTAAGTATTATTTTTATTATGAGTAATAAAACTCCCCTAATTGGTTTCCACAAAAACACCACAGACTAAACAGGTGTTGTTACTGTAGTAAAACCATGGTAAACTTGATAAGGAGAAGAATAATATCTGTAACTACACTCACCACGACCATTTCTTGCAACAGTTTGTCCTTATCTTCCTGAGAAATATGGAACTGGCCATCGAGGAGCTTTTTAAATAAGTCTTTATACTTTTCAAGCTGATCACGAACGATTTTTTTCGACTTGACATTTACTCTAAAATCCGCCCCGCTCGCACATTCATCCTCCATTTCTACCGCTTATTTTTCAAAACAAACCCTGGAAACGGAAGCAGAATGTGTTACTTCGCAACAAACCCTAGGAAACGGTTAAGCGAAAGAAACGTTCCGCCCTCCACGCAGACTCCAAACTGACAGATGGGAATTTTATTAGAGATTATGAAAACTGAAACAACGAGCGGTTTAAAGTCTCTAAAATCATGGCTAGAGAGTTCATTGACTGTCACTGTCACCTGTCAGCAAATGAGTTTACACAGGTAAGAAAACTCATGCGTTCATTGCGAAAGACTTATCTAAAGTAATAACCACCAGTGCAGGTCTGTATTGTCTTATCTGTCACATCTTTATAAATGTGAGTTACAGCCCTACTGAAATAAAAGTTGCATTTAAACCAGCCTAAGCAGGTTTGTTGGTCTCAACTGGTTTAGATGTGTTTCAGATAATGGTACAAAATACTTATAGTCAGCAGGACAGGGTAGGTTACTTTTAAAATGTATTTCACAACAGATTACAAAATACATGCTTTAAAAAGTCATTAGTAACGTATTTCGTTACATTACTCAAGTTTAGTAACTTAATCTAAATACTTTAGAATACTTTGGAATACTAATAATTATGTAGTACACACAAATAAGGTAATTGTGAGTTTTTATCTCACAATTCTGACTTTTTTCTCAGAATTGCATGATATACGTTGCAATTGTTATAAAGTCAAAATTATGAGATATAAACTGACAACATTGAGAAGTCAGAATTATGAGATATAAACTCACAATATTGAGAAAAGTCAGAATTATGAGATATAAACTCACAATATTGAGAAAAGTCAGAATTATGAGATATAAACTCGCAATATTGAGAAAAGTCAGAATTATAAGATATAAACTCGCAATATTGAGAAAAGTCAGAATTATGAGATATAAACTCGCAATATAAAGTCAGAATAATGAGATATAAACTCACAATATAAAGTCAGAATTATGAGATATAAACTCGCAATATTGAGAAAAGTCAGAATTATGAGATATAAACTCGCAATATAAAGTCAGAATAATGAGATATAAACTCACAATATAAAGTCAGAATTATGAGATATAAACTCGCAATATTGAGAAAAGTCAGAATTATGAGATATAAACTCGCAATATTGAGAAAAGTCTGAATTATGAGATATAAACTCACAATATAAAGTCAGAATTATGAGATATAAACTCACAATATAAAGTCAGAATTATGAGATATAAACTCACAATATAAAGTCAGAATTATGAGATATAAACTCACAATATAAAGTCAGAATTATGAGATATAAACTCACAATATAAAGTCAGAATAATGAGATATAAACTCACAATATAAAGTCAGAATTATGAGATATAAACTCGCAATATTGAGAAAAGTCAGAATTATGAGATATAAACTCACAATATAAAGTCAGAATTATGAGATATAAACTCACAATATAAAGTCAGAATTATGAGATATAAACTCACAATATAAAGTCATAATAATGAGATATAAACTCACAATATAAAGTCAGAATAATGAGATATAAACTCACAATATAAAGTCAGAATTATGAGATATAAACTCGCAATATTGAGAAAAGTCAGAATTATGAGATATAAACTCACAATATAAAGTCAGAATTATGAGATATAAACTCGCAATATTGAGAAAAGTCAGAATTATGAGATATAAACTCGCAATATTGAGAAAAGTCTGAATTATGAGATATAAACTCACAATATAAAGTCAGAATTATGAGATATAAACTCACAATATAAAGTCAGAATTATGAGATATAAACTCACAATATAAAGTCAGAATTATGAGATATATGTATAAGAAAAGTCAGAATTTCAAGCAAAGAAGTTGAGATATAAATTCGCAATTGCAATAAAAAAAGTCATTTTATCACGTAATTCTGACTTTATAACTTGCAATTATGAGTTTATATCTCCCAATTCTAATTTTATTAAATGCAATTGTGAGTTTAAGTCTTGGATTTTTGAGGGGAAAAAAAGTCAGAATTGTGCGATGAAAACTCATAATTGCCAGGAAAAAAGTCGAATTGTGAGATAAGAAGTCGCAATTACCTTTTTTACAATTACAAGGGACTCAAACAATCATCGCAAAACATGAAAACAGCCGTGGATCATCCAGTAATGGTTACATTAATGTTTAAACGACATTAAAATTCAAAGTAATCTTTTTGGTAATCTAAAACACTTTTCAGATGTAACTGTAATCTGATTACCACCCATTTAAAATGTAACTGTAATGAAATACAGTGACTCAAATTTTGTATTTTAAATACGTAACTAAGTTACTTGTATTTCGTTACTCCCCAACCCTGATATTAAACTAGGCCACTTTTTGGCCCGAGTGAAATGACAATAATCAAAACAAAGAAATGTTTCCTTACAGTGTTTTATGTAAACTGTTGTATGTGATATGTTGTGAGTATCATTGTCTTTATGTAAACCGTATACAGACAAATGATTTGTTGCCACACCAAGCAGAAATCAAGTGCGCAGTGATACAGTTACATAAGTTATTTTATGTTCCCCCCCCTAGGACATAGATGATGTACTTCTGAGAGCTAAAAAGGTAAGTTTTTGTCAAATAAATCAATAAAAGATGATAAACAAGACTCTGCAATAATGACCTCTTCTCAGGCTGGAGTGAAAGCTCTTGTGGCAGTTACAGAGGGAGCCAGTGAGTTTGAGAAAGTTATTCAGTTGTCGAAAATGTAAGTTGAACACAACCTCTCATGTATAAACATAAGCTTGGGATGAGAACTTCCTCAGTTTGGACTTTCCTGAATCTTAAAAGCTCCATGTCGCCTTCAGAAGCTCCAGTTGCACCACGTATGCTTACACGGCACCGGACACATGCAGCTTTACTAATATTTAATGTTTTTCATATAGCTATCCCGGTTTTGTGTTCCCTTGTTTTGGCATTCATCCCCTTCAAGGGTCAGGGAAAGACTTGCACAGTGTCAAGGTTCAGGTGAATATTACACGAAATCACAAAGAATGATCGTTTTACTCTGCTTCATGACCTTTTGGTGCAAAAAGATTAGTTTTGTTTTGACAGGATCTGGAGCCAGTCCTTCCTTTGTTCCAGAAGCACAGAGATAATATTGTAGCGGTTGGAGAGGTATGAAAGTGTCTTGGGAAATTATATTACATAGGCATTATTGGGGATTTTTATAATATTATTTGGATATTATTTTGAATGATTTGACCCAACACTTACCAAACCAAACGTATTTTTAATGGACGTTATAGTCTTGTAACATAGCTTTTAAAGGGATAGTTCTCCCAAAAATGAAAAATCTGTCACTCGCCCTCATGTCGTTCCAAACCCGCGAGACTTTCGTTCATCTTTGGAATGCAAATGAAGATCTTTAGGATGAAATCTGTGAGATTTCTGTCCCTCCATAGACGTGACTAACACTTTGATACCTCAAAAAGTTCATAAAGAGATAAAACTAATCCATATGAGTTTCAGTCCAAATTTTCCGAAGAGTCACAATCGCAATTATGATCAACAGATTTAATTTAGGCTTTGATTTGTGAGTTGATGAATGTTTACATGTGAATAAAAGCGTAAAATCAGTCTGTTCATCATATAAAGTGATCATGTTTTATGAACCTTTTGAAGCGTCAAACCATCTAGTTGTGAAAAGCTCTTACATACTTTATCAGTAGAAACTGGTAGTAAAAAAAAGCATTATCCTTGATCCTTATCCACTAAATCTTGGAAAACTGGAAAAGTCATGGTCGCCTTCAAATATTGTTGTATGGAGTCAAAAAGATTGAGAACCGCTGGTCTAGGGATAATAAAAACTGTTAGGCCTCACATTCCTAAAGTCGATTTTGAAGTCTCAATATTGTACTAGTTTAATTACTTTGTGCTTCCTAATATTTTTTTCTCTCCACAGATCGGCCTTGACTTCACCCCCTGGTTTGCAAATACTATTCAAGAGCGTGATGAACAGATAAAAGTCTTTCTAAAACAACTTGAAATATCTAAAGAACTGGATTTGCCGGTGTGAGTGGCAACATGACATTTCACTAGAGAGTAACAAGAAATCATAAAAGCAGCCCAGAAATGAACATTATTTTACATAGCAACATATATTGTCCATCATGAGCTGAGTCTCTTCAATGCTCTTGTCTTGAAGGAATGTACATTCCCGCTCAGCAGCCAAAGTTACCATAGCCACGATGAAAGAACTAGGTAAGAGTTACCAGCCACCAAATCACTGCGTGTCTCTGTGACCTTTCTGAATTTCTTGCGTAATTCTGCTTTTATGTCTTCAGGGATCAGACAAGCATTATTGCATAATTTTGCCGGGAAGCCATCGGTCGCCATGGAAGCAGTTCAGGCTGGATTCTACGTCTCCTTTCCGCCTGCCGTCAGCAAAAACGAGCAGGTTGGATAAAGATTCTCTTTTATTGAACATGCTCTACTGCCATAAAGTCATAATTAAGTATGATAAGTATGCAATAAAGACATGAAACACATTATTCAGATGACCCTGTTCCACGTCACTGGAAATATTAGCACATCTCGTACATAGAATGTACATTTGAACTGGAAATTTATGTATTATTTAAAGATATACAAGGTATGACAAAAGTTTTGTTTCTTTAAAAGGTTAGTTCTGGCATTAATTATTCACCCTCACGTTGTTCCAAACCTGTAAAGGGTAATTCACACCAACAAACACGTCTGTTTCGTGTCGTCGGCATCTGTTGGAGTTGTTCGGAGTCTGTTTTGAACATGTTTAATCGGCGTTCGTTGGGTCGTAGAATGTCTGAGCTGTGTTGGTATGGTTTTCCAACAAACGCCAACAAACTCTGACGTAATCTGACCTGGCCGTTGCGATGACGATGATGCAAGTCCCCAGCAAAGACTGCGGTTTGATCGCGCCGGCGCCTCACGCACAGACGGCAAAGCACTGGCATCCCAGTTTGTTCATTATAAAAATAAGAAACAGAACATATAAAAGATACAATGCTCAATTTAAATAGTCCGTAGTGCAATCCGTGCCGTTCAGCAGGAGCACTGCTCCACTGTGGTCATGCCATTTTTGCTCATGTGAAGAGGATTATTTTTTTTCCATCGATACTGGAATGGGTGTGAAGGACTTTATATAATAAATAATAAGTATAGCATCCAAATATTTTGGATAAATATTTGGATTCGTGCCGAAATAGAGAGGTATAAGCGTGAGGTTTCGTTTTAAATGAATTCGGTTTGGCATGTTTAGCTACAAATGGTTGTATTGGCCTTTGATGGGTTGTGCTACAAAAAAAAAAACGGTGTAAGCTATACAACCCCAACAGAAGGGATCAGATCGATAGTTAGCGCTTCAGATTTCAGGTTAGTGTTTTTATGTTTACCTCAATACTTTAAAATAATGAAAAATACAATGAAAATATATATCAGTCCCTCCAGAAAAACGCTGATTTGTGATTGTTGCGGGCAAAAATCCTTGATTTTCCGGCACGTTTTCTTAAAAAATGCGATGGAATATGCAGGATATTTTTTGCAATTTTATGCAATGAAATTGCGGGAACTTGCAAAAACTGCGGTTTGATGCAAAAGAAGAAAAAAAGGTGATTCACCAACACCTGTTCTCACTAGACTCTACCTTCATGTCAAGAGTGATTTCTGATCACTTCAAGATACTAAATCACAGAATATTGAAGTTCTCATTCTGTTTTATTTCAGACCTTCATTAACACACGGCTCAAACTTACAAACATTGAGTCAAACAAGTTCTGTAGCTTTACAAAAGGAATATTCAACAGCTTCTGTAAAAATGAATAAATAAAATATAAAAAAATAAAATGTGTGCTTCCTGTTTTACAGAGGTAGCGATACAAAACAGACATCTTCTGCTTATTTTTGTTGGCAAATGAGACTGATTTGCGTGTTTCACCGCGGGGTTTGCAGATGATGTTCATGTTGCGTCATTACGTCACTTCATGAGGTTCCCATGGCAATAGGGGGAAAATAATGGTGCTTTACTTGTGTGAAGTAAACTTTCTGCTAAGATATATGTGACTTTTTTGCAACGAAAATACAGGGATTATGAAATCATGCTAGCCCCGCATATTTTGCTTGCTGAAATCTGCAATTTATGCGGCGTATTTGAAAAAATGCGACCCCCGCATAAATATGGCTGATTATGCATGAAATCAAGCAATCGCATAATCGTGTTTTTCTGGAGGGACTGATATATGATACTACATTATTAATATAATAAACCTGCCTGAAAATATTATTAACATGGTTACACGTTTTTCTCTTGACTTGACTCTCTGTGACTCGTTTGTCGGTGTTTGTTGGGGCAGTGTGAACATGACCGTTTCGTCCTTATAGACTTCTAAATCCAACCGCCAAGTTGCTCTTTGGTGTTTGTCGGTGAGTGTGAATTGCCCTTAATACTTTCATTTATATTCGTTAATGAAATCTGATGATTTCTGTCCCATCTTGCTCCAACAAAGCACTCGTGTCGCCTCATAAAATTGAGGTCAAACGAAAATGGATTAGTTTAATGATGTCTTTACTACCTTTTTGGGCCTTGAAAGTGGTAGTTGCGTAGACTGTCAATGAGGGGACAGAAAGCTGTCAGATTTCATCAAAAACATCTTCATTTGTGTTCTGAAGATGGACAAATATCTTATGAGGTTGAGTAATTAATGACAGAATTTACATTTTGGGATAAACTAACCCTTGAATACATTATACTGCGCTTCAAATGCAGAGGGCGAAATTAATCAGACGGATTCCCCTGGAACACATTTGCCTTGAGACAGATTCTCCAGCCCTGGGAGTTGACAAAGATGTAAGGCGTAAACCTGTTATAATAATCAGATTTTCTGTATGACTGAGATGTTTTGAACCTCACTGACTGTGTTTTTCCTTTTACTTCCCTATAGGTTAGAAATGAACCCGGAAACATAATAATCAGCTGCGAATACATTGCAAAAGTTAAGGGAATATCTTCAGATGTAGTTATGCAAGTCACGACACAAAATGCCCTTCGATTGTTTTCGAAGTTAAAAACTTAGACTTATTATTATCTTATTTAATTTTGTAAATAAAGAGCTCACTCAAAAACCAATTGGTTTTATTCATGCACTTAAAATGGAGCTTTTAGGCTTCGAAAATGTCGGAAAATTAATGTACAAGTATCATAATAATAATAGGATCAATTAGATTAGCAAGTAAATCTCTCAGTACGATTTTGTCTTGTGAGTAAAGTTTCCCCAATAAAACATTCTTTAAAAGTTTTTCTTTTCTGTTTCTTTCAAAACAATGGCATTCATACAGAATTTCACATAGGAAAATTTATATTTTTGGGTGTGCTATTGCTTTAATTGTGTGATTCTGACTTTGTATCATTGTTTTTATATATTTAGAATAGTTGAAATAAAAAAAAATATAAACCACTGTTTTATTGCCAGATTGGTTCATTATACATGTTTATTGCTGTCTGTAGAAAAACATTTGTTCTGCGCAGAGGTTGATTGCAGTTCCTCACACCAGGTGAGCTTTATCTGGAGGATGAAAGTAGACCATATTTTAACTCAAAGCATGCAATATGTTACTAAAGCTATTTCAAGCTGCCTTTCCCAACAAATTGAAAACGGAGTTGAGGTTCATCTTACAGCTGTCTTCAAAGTGTCTTCGCTCGGGATGTGTGGTGTTGTTGTTGTTGCTGCTGGCCATCCAGGAGGACCTCTGCTCGGCACGCGCTGTCTGCAGCGCGCGGAATTCACAGGTGTTCCGGAGGTGACAACGGAAGTGTTTTCTTTCAGGTAAATTCCAGAACCTGCTGGTTGTCTCTACGCGACACCACGTCTCTCTCTGCATATTAAACTCGTACAGTTGGTCTTGCTTTGATTTTGACATGTTATACGGAGGCTACTTGCTAAGTCGAAATAGCGTACGGCCAGTTCGGTCGTTAATGTTTATAAAGAGGTAACCATGGTAACCACGCATGGAGTCTGCGTGTAATGCGTCTGTATTTAAAAATTAACTTACATTTCTGAATTTGCGGTAATTTAGGTTTTTTTTAAAATCCATTTTCAAGAATTAAAGTCATCTTAAATGGAAGATGCGATCATCTTTCCTTTCCTATATTGACGTAAATCTGAGTAAAATTGCTACTCGAACAAGTACAAATGTATGGCGGGACCTATATATATATATATATATATAATATATGCATTTTAACATTTAACTGTTATACAGTATATAAGAAATATGTATAACGGAGATGAATAAATCAAAATTGCATGTTTTCCTCACAGTTTTTAATGTTGAATAAAGTACAAGTTAAACTATTGTGTAAATTTGAAATATTCTGGCTGAGCCTCCAGCGCGAGTTTTTCAAGGCGACTGTTATTTAGAACTTGTCACTTTATTGTTTCCATGGTGACGCGTCATTACTTGTCACGTGACACACCGCAGCCATAATAGCGTGGTATGACTGATTTCATTTTTCTTTTTTTATTCAAAATATTCACAAAGTTGTTAACCATAGCATGAAATATCTGATATTCCAATTGCCAAATGTGAGCAAGTGGATGTGTTTTGTACGGTGGCCGAGAGAGCTCAAAGCGCTGCAAATAAGAAAACACATGCAAATAAAAAAAGCACATGAAAATAAAATAAAAAACACATGCAAATAAAAAAAACGTGATCATCAGTTTGACAACACATGTGCTGCAAATCCTCACAACACATGCAAACACAAAAACGCGCTGCATATACAAAAACGCGCTACATTTACAAAAAGCGCTGCAAATAGCACAAACCACAACGGAAATGTTTCAAGAGGGACCTCAAAAAGTGACGGACCCTACTAGGACCTGCGTCCAAAATGACGTCACATTAGTACACTACAGATGATTAACGAATATTTTTAAATCATCCACTAAATTATCATCTCTTAAAGTTGAATGAGTGAACAACAATGCCACATATTAAAACACTTTTCTGTCAGTGAAACACATTACATGGAGTTAATGCCTACATAATATATTTTAATATTTTTTAGTTTGTGCTGTTGTCAAGTAGGGTCCGTCACTCTTTGGGGTCCCCCTTGAAACATTTCCGTTGTGGTTTGTGCTATTTGCCGCGCTTTTTGTATATGCAGCGCGTTTTTGTGTTTGCATGTGTTGTGAGGATTTGCAGCACATGTGTTGTCAAACTGATGATCACGTTTTTTTTTTAATTTGCATGTGTTTTTTTTATTTGCATGTGCTTTTTTTTATTTGCATGTGTTTTTTTTTTTATTTGCATGTGCTTTTTTTTATTTGCATGTGTTTTCTTATTTGCAGCGCTTTGAGCTCTCTCGGCCACCGTAGTTTTGCTGTTTAAAGACTTATAATTATCGCGTTAGTTGAGCGCTATACGCACAACGGGCGATCTTAGTTTGCACGGCAGTACAATAAATCGGATCTGTTGGATTAACAACACGTGAATTAATCCACTTCTCCCGAAATACATGAATATAAGTGACCCCGTGAACTGAGAGAAAATACAGTTACAGTTAATGTGTATCTGATATGAATAAAACGTGTCGTCTAATTATTATGGAAAGGATTGTTATTGCCGCTTCCATAGATCAGTGTGTATTCTACAAACTCTAAATGTGTTGTTTTGTTCGTATTTACGTGCATTTAAATGTATGAAATCTAAAATAAACATTATGTGGTTGAAAACACTGCATATTTGTGATATATTGACAGCGCTGAGCGCTTTTGAATTTGGCAGTTGATCACGTGATGCACTTAACGTTCACCGGTGCTATCGTACGCGTCAAAGGGTTAAAACGTTGTGTTATTAGCATTTTTTTTTTCGGTTTGCTTTGCTTTAAAATGTTTGTCTATAATTTAAAGTCATTTATAAAATGACTTTGGTTTGCACATTAAGAGAAAAAAAGCCTCAGCTCTCATTGTTCACTGTAGAAGGGCTCGCCTACTGGCCCCGCCCACCTGCAGTCTCATTGGTCCTTCCCAAGCGTATAAATCTACTTACTGTAGAAGATGACTAGCTAGGGCGGAGTAAGCAAATCCGAAGGGGATGCGCACATCACGCCATCATCTCTCACACGCTGCTGAAGCCGGTAGTGTTCGGAAACTTAGCCCCAATTCGAGCCATTGATCATCCAGCGTTTTATTTGCGTTATTAGCAAATCTTTCTATTTAAAACGCCTCAGGAAACGCACAGTTAGAGAATCGCACATCTAATCTAATTCGGAATGAATTCAAATCGTTAATGTCTAATTAAATTGGTTAATTTTCTCGAAATGGTGGCAGGTGAGTTTCTTCCAGAGCAGCATGTTCTGCCTGACGGGAGAGTCACGGAAGGAAACACAGACGAGGACAGCGGCTACAAGGAGCTTTCCAATGGATCGGTCCATATAACGTTGGACCCAAAGGTGCTGGAACAGGAGCTTCCACCACCGGACGAGAAAGAGGCGATGCTTCCCGCCGAGCAGAATAACGATGCGCTCGAGACGAGACTGTACTGGAGGCGGTTTGCCGTTCTGACCGTGTTCAGTCTCTATTCGCTAGTCAACGCCTTTCAGTGGATCCAGTACAGCATCATTACGAACATCTTCATGGAGTATTATGAGGTGTCGAGCACCGTGATTAACTGGCTCTCCGTGGTCTATATGGTCGCGTATGTGCCTTTAATCTTCCCCGCGACGTGGTTATTGGATAAGAAGGGGCTGAGGGTGACGGCGTTGTTAGGGGCCGGGTTGAATGCCCTCGGTGCGTGGGTGAAGTGCGCCAGCGTGGGGCCCAGCCTGTTCTGGGTCACCATGACCGCACAGATCATCTGCTCCGTGGCACAGGTGTTCATCCTCGGGCTCCCCTCCAGAATCGCATCCGTTTGGTTCGGCCCGAAAGAAGTTTCCACGGCCTGTGCCACAGCGGTGTTGGGCAACCAGGTGTGTCCTGCAAATGACGTGACATTAGCGATAAATCTGGTTAAATATTACTCGACATTTTTTTAAAATGATGTGTATTTGCAGTCAGGTCAGCTTCATTGAACAATTTATTGAAACAGGGTTGGGGAGTAACGAAATAACTTAGTTACGTATTTAAAATTCAAACTTTGAGTGACTATTTCGATACAGTTACATTTTAAATGGGTGGTAATCAGATTACAGTTACATCTGAAAAGTATTTTAGATTACAAAGTGATTACTTTGAATTTTAATGTCATTTAAACAGCAATTGGTGATTCTCTGACTCTGACAGTCTGAAAAAGCGGAGTTAAGTTTCAACAACATTTTAATACTTTTAAGAGGGATCATAATTTTTTTTAGTACTGTCCTGAACAAGACAAAATGACTGAATTTATATAAAAAAAATTGCCCAACTGTCAACTTGTCCTGTCCTGTCATGACCTGATGATCCACGACTGTTTTCATGTTTTGTGATCGTTGTTTGTGAGTCATTTTATAATTCACTCGTCACTGCAACTTTTTCTCACAATTGTGAGTTTGCATTTCACAGTTCTGACTTCTTTTTCTCAGAATTGCGAGATTTAAACTCATAATTGCAAGTTATAAAGACAGAATTGGGAGATATAAACTTGCAATATTAACTTTTTTCTTGCAATTGTGAATTTATGTGCGTTTATATCTCACTATTCTGACTTTTCTTAATATTGTGAGTTTATATCTCGTAATTGCGACTTTATAACTCGCAATTGCAACTTTATATCACGCAATTCTGAGGGACAAGGTCAGAATTGTGAGATAAAAACTTGCAATTACCTTTTTTGTGTTTGTTCCACACTTATTAGTATCCTAAAGTATTTAGATTAAGTTACTAAACTTGAGTAATGTAACGAAATACGTTACAAATGACTTTTTAAAGCATGTATTTTGTAATCTGTAGTGAAATACATTTTAAAAGTAACCTACCCAGCCCTGGTTATAAAGTAGCATTTACCAAAAATGCAATGGTTACCATAGTTTCCACTGAAATGCATGCTGGATTATTCAGATCTAGCTATATGAATATGTCTTTCAAGTATTCAACAAGTTCAAGCTGGTCTGGATATTTGGAAGAATAAACAGTTTCGGTTCCAATTGTCTTCCATTGTATGTTATTAACAGTAACTGTAGGATTATTTTTTTTTTTTGGCAGGAAATATGGTAACCATGGTACATTATTTATTTATTTTTTTGTTTGGGTGCTTAGTATTGAAGTGCGTACTAGTTATATAAACACTGAAATATTTAACATCGTGTATCATTACACAATGTTAATGGCATAGATCCCAACAATGAAAATTGTGTTATTAATTACTTGCCCTCGTATCGACTTTCGTTCATCTTCAGAACACAAATGAAAATCTTTTTGATGAAATCTGACAGCTTTCTGTCCCTTCTTATAGACGGCTATGCAACTACCACTTTGACACTTCAAAAAGTTCATAAATAGATTGTGAAACTAATCCATATGAATCTAACGGTATAGTCCACATTTTCTGAAGAGACTTGATCGCTTTATATGATGAACAGCTTGGCTTTTATTCACATATAAACATTGATTAACTCACACATCAGCTGTGGTAAACGGAAGCTCAAGGATGTTTGCTTGAAACGTGCGAGAACCAATGAGGTTCGTTCTTGTTTGTTCGGCGGGGCGTTCGAGCTTCCGCAAGAGGCTTGTTCTCGCACATCAAGCAGGTTCGGTTGAGCTTTTGTTTATTGTTGGGGGATTAACAGTTTAGGACCCTTGACCAGATCTCGAATGAAAGACCAGGAGTCAGAAGTGCAATCAATTGAAGAAAATGTACTGAAAAATAGTCAGTTTCATCAGCAGAAGCAGCTTCAAGTCTCACAAGGAGTTTGTAGGCCGCTTTGCGTACATTCACATTTCCACAACAATTATACTCTAACTGAGTCCACTCACTACGTCATTACTAAGATTCTGATTGGTTAAGAAAACTAGACAAAATTGGTAATCTTCCATACATGGAATGAGCGTATCTTCATATATCAAAATACTGACGCATGAACCCTGGATTTAGACACAGGATGTCCCTCTAGATCAGGACAAGGCGTCTGCAGGTCTCAGAAAGCCAGTTGTCCACCAGTACCCATAATGCACCAGTACAGAACACTGAGCTCACATACAAAGATACATGATTCACAGCTTCTTCAAGGCTGAAGTTGATCTGAGCTCTGCTCTGAACAGGAAACTTTCCCAAAACATACTGATATGTTGTACTTTTTCTCTCCGTGAGAGGTACAAACAATAGACAATATACATCATTATTTTCTAGTGTTTGAAATGCTTTGATATAAGTTGAAGTCATTCTAAATAATTTAATATTTGGAAAGATAAATGTAATAACTTGATTATAAATCGCTCAAAATATATATATTGAAGTGGCAGTGGATTGCCGAATTCACCCCCTTCGTTATGTTTGCCGATCAATGTTTCTATGTGAATAAAATTCTGTTCATCAAATTTGGACTAAACTGCTCAATTCATATAGATTAGTTTTATCCCTTTATGAAGTGGTAATTGCGCAGCTGTCTGTGGAGGGATAGAAATCTCTCGGATCTTCATTTGTGTTCTGAAGATGAACGAAAATCTTACCGGTTTGGAACGACATGAGGGTGAGTAAATAATGACAGAATTTTCATTTTTGGGCGAACTATCCCTTTAAAGAGTGCTGTGTTTTATTTATGCTTTATGTGATGATTTATTTATTTTTTTTTACTTAAATGATATTTCCCTTCAGCTTGGTGTAGCCATAGGTTTCCTGCTCCCACCTGTACTGGTTCCCAACACTGCAGACGATAAAGATCTCATGGGCCACAACATCAGCATAATGTTCTATGGAACAGCTGGAGTTTCAACACTGCTCTTCCTTCTAACAATATTTGGTAATAATTTGTACATTTTACATTGTTAGAACTTTTTTCCAGAAGTTGAATGACAGAAGATAAAGGAGATAAACAAGAAGATGTAGAAAGAAATGCATGTATTACTACTTACTCTAAACAAATCATGCAAAACAAGTCTTCTGCATTGTATTCTTTTATGTCGTTATGCTTCACAATTCACAATCAAGTTGCAACAAGTTGATTTGGAACACTTTGCACTTTATCTTTGCGCATAATGACATGTCATCAGAAAAACATAGGCAGGAGAGTTGTATGCAACAATGATTAATATTCTAAAGAGATCAAAATGAATACAAGAACGTTAATCTCTCACGACAGCTTTAAACATGTTTAGTAATCGGGTTATCAGAATTAGATGTTCGTGTGTGTCTCTCATTCTCACTTGTTTTCTCAGTCATTAAGGACAGACCTCCACTCCCACCCAGCAAAGCCCAAGCTGTTCTTTCCACCGGTCCAGCGGAAGACTACTCATACAAACAATCAATCATTAACCTCTTCAGGAGCAAGCCCTTCATTCTGCTCCTCATCAGCTATGGTGAGAAATTATGCTATGTCATCATTTAAGGCCCGTTCATACCAAATATGATCACTATTTTACCGTCCACAGCATATCGTTGTGTTTATTCTAAACACACTGCAGTTATGTGGTCTGCCACTTTAAATGCTTAAGATGGATTCTGATTGGCTGTCAATGTTTTTATTGTTCACCAGCTGGAAAAAATTGTTTTGATAGTGATCCCAGTGATATTGTTTCTGTATGCCGTTATAGTTGTAGTGTGGATTCTGATATTCTTTTATATTTAGAACAATTTTAATTTATACATTTCAATAGATTATTTATTAATTTTTTTGGTTGCACTTTATTATACAGTACTTACATATACTTACAGTGTCCTTACCTAAGAAAGTACTGGATAACATAAGGTAACCACATGGGTTAAGGTTAGCTGTAGGGGTAGGTTTAGGGTTAGTACTTAGTTATTACCCAGTTATTGCAATTTATTACTATAATAAGTACATAGTATGTACATGGTGAACTGCACTGTAAAATAAAGTGCGGTTACACTTTATTTTACGGTGTCAGTATTACAGTGTAAGTATACATTTAAGTACCGAGTAATGACAATTAACTACATGTACTTACTATAGGTTTAGGGTTAGGATGAGGGTTTGGTTTAGGGTTAATTGCATATAATTATGCATAATTTGTAGGTATTACTACAGTAAATACATGTAACATATGTAACAATGACACTGTAAAATAAAGTGTTACCTAAAGTGCTACCAATTTTTTAAATTTTCATTTTTGGGTTGTTCCTTTAATCTAATCTTAATATTTTCCCTGTGCTATTAAAAGAGAACCGTTCATTATGAGGCGATTTTTGGGTTACACTTTATTTTAAGGTGTCAGTATTACAGTGTAAGTATGCATTTAAGTACTGGGTAATAATAATTAACTACATGTACTTACTGTAGGGTTAGGGTTAGGATGAGGGTTTGGTTAATTGCATGTAATTATGCATAATTTCTAGTTATTGCTACAGTAAATACATGTAACATATGTAACAATGACACTGTAAAATAAAGTGTTACCTAAAGTGCTACCAATTTTTTAAATTTTCATTTTTGGGTTAACTGTTCCTTTAATCTAATCTTAATATTTTCCCTGTGCTATTAAAAGAGAACCGTTCATTATGAGGCGATTTTTGGGTTACACTTTATTTTAAGGTGTCAGTATTACAGTGTAAGTATACATTTAAGTACTGAGTAATGACAATTAACTACATGTACTTACTGTAGGGTTAGGGTTAGGATGAGGGTTTGGTTAATTGCATGTAATTATGCATAATTTCTAGTTATTACTATAGTAAATCCATGAAACAAATGTAACAATGACACTGTAAAATAAAGTGTTACTGATTTTTGTTATTTTGTCTTGTGTGTGGCTTATTAACTTAATACTGTAATTATACAGTATCAACCTTCTCTAATGCTACAATTTCAGTTTTATTAAATAGAAAGTTCTGCACTTCAGCAAATATTGTCAACTTTTTTTTCGTTTGTTTTAATCATAATTTTCGAAATATCTGATCATGTTTTTAGGCATCATGACTGGATCGTTCTACTCTGTATCTACACTTCTCAATCAAATGATGATTGTTTATTATCCGGTAAGTGAGCTTTGATAAACTCTGTATTTTACAGCTGCAACATGAATATGCCATGTACATGTGTGTAAGGGTATTTCTGGGTCCGTCTCAGGCGCACCATGGTACTCTTTGCCGGGAATTTGCCACTTTATTGTCCAGTTCATTAGCCGCTTTTCATGCATGCCAGATACTCATGACAGTCCAAATGAATACAAGCTCTTCTGTGCACATTCCCAAGTTTGATCCGTCCGAATGTTCTGCAGGCTTTCCCACAAGGCTTAAGTTTAGTGACCGCACACACCATGTGATATTTCTTACTTCAATATCTGATCATGAGGTCATTTAAAAAGAGGTGTCACAAATGAATTAAAGTTAGATGAGTTCACTGTAAGATTTATAAAAGTCCTTAATGATTTTTGCTTGTCACCATACGGACATGATCCATGCTGTAAACCATGTCACACTGTGTGTCAGTCAATATTTGTTAAAAAGGGAGAGTTTTTACATCATCAACCCGTGATACGTTAGATGACACGAGCTGTATTTACATGCAGGATTGAAATGGTGGTTAGCAAACAAAAAAGAATCTCTAGCATTAATTTTGATTTGTTTACATTCTTAACTATTTTAGTTGCAAAACTGACTGTTTAACTGAATACTCACCAAGATGGCCATTTTGACATGATTTTGTACGTATTTTGACCGTTGGCAATAAGCCATGGAAAAAAAATCGCAGAAAATGAGAATAGGAATCTTTTCAGACATTTCTGTATTGATACATATTGAAACAAATTGTCACTAAAGGTTTTCTTGACTTAAGTGGGTTTGTTGCAATCAGCTGCTGGTTAATAAACTGGAGGCCTATTGAACTTGCTTTAGTGAGCTTTTAAAGGGTTAATTGACCCAAAAATGAAATTTCTGTCATTAATTCTTCACCCTCATGTCGTTCTAAACCCGTAAAATCTTCGTTCACCTTCGGAACACAAATTAAGATATTTTTGATGAAATCCGATGGTTCAGTGAGTCTCTGTTGCCGGCAAGATAATGAACACTTTCAGATGCCCAGAAACATATTTAAAACAGTTCATGTGAGTACAGTGGTTATTATAAAGCGACGAGAATACTTCTTGTGCACCAAAAAAACTAAATAACAACAATATCTAGTGATGGGCGATTTCAAAACACTGCTTTACGAATCTTTTGTTTCGAATCAGTGGTTCGGAGCACCAAAGTCACATGATTTCAGTAAACGAGGCTTCATTACATCAAGTGTTTCACAATTTCAATAGTTCACATGATTTTGGAAGTTTGATACGCGAACCGAATCACCGATTCGAAACAACATTTGCTCACTGGAGGACAGTATCACTAGCATGTTTAAAAGTGATAGAAATGTGCTTTTGAACTCTTAAAAACACCTTAAACTTTTTTTAAGGGTGAAGAGCTGAACACAGGCAGAATCGGCTTGACTTTGGTGGTGGCTGGAATGTTCGGCTCGATACTGTGTGGATTGTGGTTGGATCGTACTAAAACCTATAAGTATGTATATTTGCTACACCGGTGGATTTGAAGCATTTAGCTCTTGCACTCCTACTAGTACCAGGTTTTCATTATTAGCAGCTGCTAATCAGTAAATCATTTTGACTAGGTTGAGTATATTTATTTTCAAATTTTTAATTTAAGGTGCTGCCACAAAATATTGTGGGCAAAAAGATTTTAAGATTTAGACCATGACAATTTCATTATTAACCCTCATCAGTTCATTTTATTAATTTATTTATTTTTATCAGACCTGATCTGAGACAAGCAGCTTGTCAAAGGTTTTAATGTTTCCTCTCACCCTTTAGATTGACAACACTGATCGTCTACGTGCTGTCCTTTATTGGAATGGTGGTGTTTACATTCACGCTGAACTTGGGATATCTGCTTGTTATCTTCTTTACTGCTGGGGTCCTTGGGTAAGCCTGCCATTAATGTTCAACTTATTGTGTCCGTTACTTTGTGCCCGTTTCATTGCTGAAATTAGTATTTTGATTCACAAGCCCAGACAGATCACTGTTGCTTTATTCTCCCTTGTATATCTTTTTTTAAATTTTATATATATATATATATATATATATATATATATATATTACATTTACATTTAGTCATTTAGCAGACGCTTTTATCCAAAGCGACTTACAAGTGATGCAATTAGGGGTTAGGTGTCTTGCTCAAGGGTACTTTAGTCATGGTATCAAAGGTGGAGAGAGTGATTTTCATTCTCAATCCCCATCTTCAATTCCTGCTGGCGTGGGAATCGAACCGGCAACCTTCAGGTTACAAGCTCACCACTCCCTCACCACTAGGCCATGACTACCCCTTAAGTTTTTAATATAAATATAATAAATAAATATATATATATATATAATAATAAAAAAAAAAAAAAAAAAAAAAAAAAAAAAAATATATATATATATATATATATATATATATATAAAATATTTATATATATAGATATAGATATAGATATAGATATATATATATATATATAGAGAGAGAGAGAGAGAGATGTACCAATACTTATAATACGATATGGATAAACGATTATTCACAATATTTGCCGATACAGATGTTTTGATTTTCTTAAGGGGAAAAAAAGTCTCTCATCTAATGCTGTAAATTATACAAGACGCAACACATTATGCCAACGACATCTCAGCCGGCAGATCAAAATAAACAGTAAATAAAAGACTTTCGAGTGATTCATTACAAAAGTGCACATCAAATATGCTAAACACGGAAGCTCAAATGTGTGTGTGATGTGCTAGAACAGACCGTAGCAATTTCACGAGTTCACAAATGCAAATAAGTCAGATCAAGTAAATGGTATACGTATTCGGCGTGCTGTTCGAGGAGAGTGCTCCGGGTCCGGTATTTGGCCTGAACTCAGAGTACTCCCCCCGTATTCCTGGAAGTGGGTGGCTGTTTCTATGGGCCGCTGTACGCAAGCCATCCGCCATATAGAGTGCTGCAGGGATGACACATTTTTGTTGGCCAAAACCCAGAAACGAGTTTGTATTTTAGCACTTCTGGTTCTATTGTCATGAAGTCGATGGGTTTTTTGGTTAAATGGCTGTGGTTAACACAAGCTACTTTTTTACGTATCATTCTATGACATAAAATACATCAGTATTACCCCATTTGTGATTTTATTTTTTAAGATGTTATGTGTCTTGAAAAAGGCAGTTGTTATCTGCGTGACAGCTGACATAAACTAAACGATTGGGCTTATATACCCGACACCAGTCAGTTTGCTTAATCGGCCCGATATCGATTCTTGAGATCGGTTCGGAACATCTCTAATATATATGATTATATAATACTATATAAATATATGTGTGTGGGTTTGTGTGTTTTTGTTTTATATTTTATGAGTGTTTTAGGACATATTCTCATTTCAAATGTGTCTGTGAAGCATTCTGGTTATTGTAAACAAGTGTTTAAAGACAGCAGAAGTGGTCACTGGTCTGGTTTTGGTTTCCTATTGTTGTTTGACACATGTTTGTACACGCCGTACGTTACCTGCTCACATTCAAATTGTTCTGTGCCACCCAGGTACATATGACTCATGTTACAACTATACTTTTTTTTCAAAAGGTTTTTTATGACTGGTTACCTTCCCATTGGCTTTGAATTCGGCGTTGAAATCACATACCCTGAGTCAGAGGGCACATCATCCGGTCTTCTGAACGCTTTTGCACAGGTATGTGTGGCCCGCTCATTCTCAACAAGCTTTTCCTTTCCATACATGCCCTGGTACCCACTTTCAGTTTGAACAGCCCAATGGATTACACACCCACATTTAATTTGATGAACCTAGTCCTTCAGCATTTACTCTGTTTATCTCCAATATTTTGAAGAATAAGTCATTGATAGTATTTCTGTCTCATACAATATCTTTAACTTTTAGGTGTTCGGCATCATTTTTACTCTCATACAAGGGCAACTGACAACAGACTACGACCCACTCATCGGGAACATTTTCTTGTGTGCTTGGATTCTCCTCGGCATTGTTCTAACAGGTTACTTTTCTTATTTACAGGCTATTCTTTTATTGATCAGTATTGTTGGTGAAGAAGCATTAAGAAAGTTTTGTGTTGTTCTTACAGCTCTGATTAAATCAGACCTCAAAAGGCACGACGTCAATATGGGCATTACAAACAAAGGACAAGCAGTAAGTCTCATTTTTATGCTATTGATTCATCACTTTTGCAAAATAAATACGTCAGACACAGAGAGGCAAATCTTGATAGTGTGAAGCGGTAGATATCTCAGTGAATTTATAATCCGTATAGTGCAAGATCTAAAAGGGCAAAAGGGCAAAAGCTATGCTGTTTGCCTGAGAAACTATGCTAATCAAGAGAATACAGAGATTTCGCCTGATATTTGAAAGTAAAAAATGTAATGTCATTTTTATTTTGTACGTGTTTATTTATTTGTAGTATTATTTTTGGGTACACTTTATTTTAAGGTGACGTAGTTACATTGTAATTACTCATAAGTACTGAGTAATATTAATTAACTACATGTACTTACTGTAGAGTTATGGTTAGAGTTTGGTCTAGGGTTATTTACCCGTAATTATGCATAATTAAATATTAATACTATAGTAATACATGTAGAAACGTGTTATTACGTCGCCTTAAAATAAAGTGTTTTTGGAAAAATATTGATATAAATCTAGGATTTTTTTGTCATTGTACACTACCTTTCAAAAGTTTGGGATCACTAAAAAAAAATTATTTTTTGTAAAGAAATTAATACTTTTATTCAGCAAGGACGCATTAAATAGATTAAATTTCATGATGTTCTTCTGAACTTTCTATTCAAAATCCTGAATAAAATGAATCATAGTTATCATGAAAATATGATCATAAAATCATGTTTTCAACATGTTCATTGAGCAGCAAATCAGCATATTAGACTGATTTCTGAAAGATCATGTGACACTGAAGACAGCTGAAAATTCAGGAATGAATTACGTTAAATTAATAATCATTTTAATTTGTAATAATATTTCATGATATTAATGTTTTATTGTATTTTTGATCAAATAAATCAGCCTTGGTAAACATAAGTGACTTTTTTCAAAAACATTTATAGCTCCTACCGACCCCAAATCATTGATCGGTAGTGTATGTGGTCTTCCTGGAGTTCAAGATTAACCATTTTATCAATTAACTGCCGTCTAAAGGGAAATGAAAAGATTTCCAGGTCTTAATGAGATCTTAATTGAACACGTGTTTCTCTCCCCTGAAGGTTCCCACTGAGCTTCCTTCTGAAAAAGCGTCGAGTGACGTCAAGCTGGAGTCCTCTAGCTTACCTCATGAGACGTCAATTTAAGTCTTAAATGTTTCCAACAGCACATCGAAAAATCACAAGAGATTACCGACTCTCCTGAGATGACTTGAAATCTCCTTATTTTGCTGTAATGTAATGTATTGATGTTCTAGCACAATTTTCTGTGAAAACGGTAGGGCTGCCCCCCTATCCATTAACCACTAACCATCAGTCGACTAAAAAAGTCGACCAAAATTTTAGTAGTCAGTTAGTCGCAGAAAAAAAACTCCTCAGGAGTTAACGCTCTAATATTAACCTAGGTCAGTGGTTCTTAACCTGGGTTCGGCGGAGGTCAAGACACACACCCGACTCATATGATTCGTGATGACACGTCCCGCTTTTTCCTATTAAGAAGGGTTCGGTGAATGCGCATATGAAACTGATGGGGTTCAGTACCTCCAACAAGGTTAAGAACCACTGACCTAGGTAAAGGTGTGATATTATTAGGCGCATATCCAAGTGTTTTTGCGGAGTGTGGAAGCTAAAGTATTAGACGTGGAGGCGCCGGCACAATAACAGCGGAAACAACTTAAAGTCTTCCGTCATTTTTGTTCTTACACATAAGAGTAATGCATTCGAAACGGTACTTTTATTTATGTAACTTCGCAATAACAACGAAACATATAAAGATAATATACAGGATGTGCTTTCTGCTGTCTCGGAAATACTTCCATAGAAATGTGGACTTTGAAACGGACCAATTCAAATGGAAAACAAATACTCTCTGATTATGTAATGGTGCATTTCTATCTAAAGTTGCGTTCACTACATTGTGGAGCTGGCGAGTCGGCATCGGACTCAAAAAACAGTAGTTTATTAATAAATAATCATTTTCCCGACACATCTGTTGCCGGTGCTTTGCGGCAAGCTTTATCTCCCGCCCCAGTATATATTTAGTGCACTTTATATGTCGATTAGTCGACTAATGGCTTAAATCAGTATTTCTCAAACTTTTTCAGCCCAAGGACCACTTTATCTTCCAATTTTTTTCCCAAAAACAACAAAATAGGAAGGATAAACTAAATTTAATTTTAACATGCAACTGTTTCAAGTCAAAAAGGAATTATTCAAACACAAATGCAATGATATGATCCATTTTTTCGTTATTAAAACACACTGACGTCAACCCCCCCCCCGCCCGCGATCCGGTGCGGGTTAAGAGCTTGCCTAGTTTAGGTCATCTTTTCACGGACCACTAGGGGGCGATGGCGGACCACACTTTAAGAATTACTGGCTCAAATGAACGACTACTTGTCGACTAGAAAAATATTTAGTCCGGGGCAGCCCTAAAAAAAACGGACAGTGATTCTTGATCATAAATATGCTGTGAATTCATTTCTCCTTATCTAGGCTGATTGTATGTACAATCTGTCTCTTAATTATACATGCATGTTATTTTTTGTTTCAAGAATTGTGGACCAAATATTAGGTATTTTACAGGGCTTGTAAGGCCCACATGCACAACCCTGTCAGTGTGATTGGAACAGCATGTTTGTTCGTTTCTTACGTCTGCTGTTGCATTTCAGAACATCTCCATGGAATAATTCCACAAAGACCCATTTTATTTATTCAGGATGATGAAGGATTCCCATGCTTTCAATGAAGCAAACTGAAAAGACATAGTATGCAAGTTGTAGTGCATAGGAAAGCGCTTTAGCAAATTCACCTACCATTATAAAACTGATGTTATTTCAAGTGCTTACGCAGTCATTGCAAGATAAAATCAAAAGATGTGTAAGTGCGTCGTTGACCTGTAACACACAGTACCGGGAGAAGGCTTGTTTAGTCTTCTCCAGGGAGCACAACCCAAATGTTCAGCATTTGTACCACGTTTTAGTTTGAGAAGGTTTGTGATCTCACTAAGAGCGAGGCCTAGTGAGGATTAAATGTCAAGCCTCAGAAATGTGAATGAAAGAACGCTATTATTTTAATATTTTATAAACTTAGGTTTACTCTCTTTTAGATGCAAATTTTTGTACTTTTGATGCATATTTATTGGAAAGATGGCTTTTTTTCCTGGATTGTTTTTGTATTTATTAATTTCTGCTTTGAATTTCTACCGTTTCTACTTGCTAGACTTGTTTAATGAAGGCAGCTGCGCAAAACTGGGGTTTCACAAAGGATGCTGGGAAATTCACCGTAAAGTAAAAAACTCATTTGCATTATACTCTGAACACTGGAGGAGTGGCTCATGTTTCCATCACTGCTGTTGTAAAATAAAAATGAGATTGCTCAAATTGAAATATGCAGTTTATTGCAAATGTGTTATATAATACAGGGGATTTCAGTCTTTTATGCCGCAGACCCCAAGATATCATCATTCTCTTGCAATCCTTTAAATAAATGCCTAATACCTCTAAAACCTCTGAATATGTAATAAGAGTTTTTGGGTTTCACTTGATTTTAAGGTGTCTTTGTTAATTATACATTTAAATACTGAGTAATATTAAGTAACTACATGTACTTACTATAGGTTTAGGATGAGGGTTTGGTCTGGTTTAGGGTTAGTTGCATGTAATTATGCATAATTTATAGTTATTACTATAATAAATGCATGTAACAATGACACTAAAATAAAGTTACCGATTTTTTTTTTTTGAAGAAGGCTTTAGAAATTAACTTTCAGAATAGTAAGTCGAACATACAGATTGTGGTTTTCAATTAAAACTAAATAGATAGACTTGAAATGATCTACAGAACCAGGTTTGAGTGGAGTCTGGAAGCACATTAAGCGGTTGGGTTGAATGAAATGCTGACCTTAATTTAGAGGGGTTGCTGGAGCAAGTTTGAATTTTGAACTCTAGCGCCCTCTAGTGATCATACAGGACATTTATCATTCATTAATGCGTTTGACCTTAAAGCCATTCAGTTGGAATTAAAGGGATAGTTCACCTAAAAATGAAAATTCTGTCATTTAGTCACCCTCAAGTTGTTCCAAACCTTTATGAGTTTCTTTCTTCTGCTGAACACAAAAGAAGATATTATGATGAATATGGGTAACCAAACAGTTGATGGACCCCATTGACTTCCATATTATGGAAAAAAATACTATGGAAGTCAATGGGGTCCATTAACTGTTTAGTTATTGACATTCTTCAAAATATCTTCTTTTGCGTTTAGCAGAGGTTTGGAACAACTTGAGGGTGAGTAAATGACAGTATTTTCTTTTCTTTCTTTCTTTTTTGGTGAACTGTACCTTTAAATGTGCTTTTCTAAATTGACAGCATAGAGATGACAAATAATTAGGCAAAGTTTAGATCCAGTATGTAGATGTTTTATGGAAACAGCTATATTATATGGATCTTTTTGACTGATCACACTGAAAGTAGAGCAAAAGCTAAAATAAAAATGGTTGAGAAGGACTATATCTTCTGCACAGTTTCTCATTTTAAACACAAAAATGACAACAGGATGCAGAAATATACAAAATATCTATATTAAAATAATATAAAATATCAGTATATTTTATAAATATATAAAATATGATTAAAGCTGATGAAATTAGCACATATGTAACAGAGGGTAAATGGGCAAATGGAATAAAATATTTTACTTTCTTATGAAATTGTAATTAAGTATTAGTTAACTCCATCCCTTAAAAATGTGTTTCATTTCTTCTTTATTGAAATAGCCACAATATGTGTCAGGGTTATTATAGTTAACTAAAACTAAAACCTTAAAAACACATTTTCATTACTTGAAAATAAAATAATATATTAAAAAAGCAGCCAAGGAAACATTTAACTTGATATTCTAAAATAAAATTAATTAAAAAAAAAACTCATATTTTACAAAACAAAAACTAATAATAAAAAAAGACAAAAACACACAACAAAATAACTAAAACTTTAACTAAAATATAAACGGAACATAAAAATGTATATAAAACGATAACAGTATCTCAATAGTACTAACACAACACTGCTTTTTACTTGTTTTAAGGACAATTTCTTTAACGTAAATGAAAAGTGGAATAATATAATAACAATAACACTTAATGCATTTAATTTCCAATGTTATAATACATTATGATTTTACATACACTGTCACTTTAAATGCATCTTTTAAAACCCTGCTGGATACACAACGAACGCTCACGCCTACTTCCGCCATTTTGGCCAATCACAGACTGCTCCATTTCCCTTATATGGAATCGAACCCGCCTTGCTTTGTTGCTTCATCCAATGAAAAAAGCCGCCAGAACTTGATTGGCTCTTTTTTAAGGCGATACAATAACAGTATCAAAAAACGCTAGAGTGAGTGACCATTTGTTGAGACCGTCAGTGGAAGCGGTTACACTCCTACACAGAAAAACATTCATTAATACTTCACAACCAGTTGTTAAACATCCTCCCGTGGATTACGAGCCTCCTGTTTTCGAGCGAAAGGATGAAGTAGTTTCTGTGGCACCCTGAGCTCGAGACCTGACGTTACAGTATGCGGCTTACTGGAAATATATGATCATTTCTGAATGTAATCTATCCTGTAAGGACATCCACCCATAGTTTGATGCAGAAATGACCTCTGGATCTTTTTCAAACCACCTGAATTTTCACACTTGAGCAGGACTGTGTGGTTTTGGCTCATTAATATGCAAGCTCGAGGTGCAACATGTCTTTGTGCATGAATGCTGGACAATCATAACTGATCTGTGGAACAACAAGGGGAAAGACTCCTGAACAATGACCGGACCGAGCGCCACCAGCAGCGGCGGCTCGACGGCCAAGATAAGCAGACACGGCCGGTCCAAAAGCACCAGTACCTACTGTCACACCACGGCTGAAACCTCCCCGTCCACTGCCGCAAACAACACCGGGAGGTCGTCCGGTGAGGAGGACGAGAAAGACGGCGGGGTTCCGTTTTTTGTGAACAGGACGGGCTTTCCCATAGACGGTGTCACCTGGGAGAGAATGTGGTCTCACGTCACCAAAGTTCATCCTGATGGACAGGAGATGGTGGATAGAATACGAAATGCAACACACCTCCCAAAAGTAAGCTGAAAGTAATGTCAAGTCAAGTCATCTTTACTTACAGTATGGCGAGCCGTTTTGACTTTTATTCATTCTCAGGATATGAACTTGTGATATCAACAATTACATTTTCACTAGTTAAAATGTTAATTCCTGATATCAGGATTTAGATTTCCACTAGTTAACAGTGTGAATTCCTGATATCAACAATTGAATTGCTACTATAGTAAAAATGTTCATTTCTGATATCATGAATGTGATTGTTACTAGTAAGAAAGCCGTTTTAGATATCAGAAATGATATTGATATATCAGGAATTCATTTTCAGATATCAGAAATGAATATTTTTACTAGTAGCAATTCAGTTGTTGATTTCAAGTATAGACATTTGCACTAGTAACAATGTAATTGTTGATATCAGAAATTTGCATTTTTACTAGTAAGAATTGTATTCCTGAAATGTGAAACTGGAATTTCAACTAGTAAGAAACTAATTCTTGATATCAACAATTGAATTTGAATGGCGAGATTTCACTAGTAAAAATACAGTTGTTGATATCAACAATTATAGTTTATAATAGTGGAAATTGAATTGTTGATATCAAGAATTAACGTTGTTACTAGTGGAAATCTAATTCCTGATATCAAGAATTAACATTTTAACTAGTGAAAATGTAATTGTTGATATCACAAGTTCATATCCTGAAAATGAATAAAAGTCAAAACGGCTTGCCATAGTTACATAACAAATTGTGGCAAAGCAGCTTTACAGTAATAATTGGCAAATAATTTTCCCAAAGAAAACGGTGTCATTGTCCAGCTTATTCTTTATATTTGTATTGATACATTCCGTTGCAAAGATCAATAGTTATTAGTCTAGTTAATTTATGTATATCAGCACTGTCTGGAGAAAAGCTCAGGTCGCATACAACGCAGGCATACCAAAAACACTGCTGAATATCAAGTGTCCCCAACCAAGCAAGCCAAAATCAACAGCGGCAAGGAACCAAAACTCCAACAAAATGGAGAAAAAAACCTTGGGAGAAACCAGGCTTAGTCGGCCCCAGTTCTCCTCTGGCCAACAGTGAACACTTGTCCGATACTCAGGCAGAGTTCCAGGTCATGAGTCCGATTGGAGTCGCAACAGTCAAAATATTTAATCCAGTTCCATCTAGTTTAAGATCTTTTCCATCACGCCGGTATGGGACGGTTTGTTGGGGATCTGTGCCACTGGCTGATGTGTCGTAAGGCCCTCACAAGGGATGAACTAGTTCACACAGTCTTCGCTGCCGCAGGTTCCCCATCCGACCGAGTACATCCAGTGTTATTTATCTAAACTAAGACCGACTTACTGACTAAGCCTGGTTTCTCCCAAGGCTTTGTTGGAGTTTTGGTTCCTTGCCGCTGTTGCCTTTGGCTTGCTTGGTTGGGGACACTTGATATTCAGCAGTGTTTTTGGTATGCCAGGCGTTGTATGCAACCTGAACTGAGCTTTTCCCCAGTGCTGATATACATAAATTAACTAGACTAATAACTATTGATCTTTGCAATGGAATGATTCAATAATATATAGAATTAGCTGGACAATTACACCATTTTCTTTGAGAGAATTATTTGCCAATTATTACTGTAAAGCTGGTTTGACACAATTTGCATTGTAAAAAGCGCTATATAAGTAAAGGTGACTTGACTTGACTTGACTTAAACATTTTTGGTAGCATATAGCTTCCCAAAAATGCTGTCTTGATATATGACAAAAAATGTTGGAATGTAAGAAAGCCCATTAATATGATCTTGGTGTGCAGCTAATTTATATGATACCTTACATGGTGATATGTATGTGATTGCCAAAAATGCTTTCTTGGTTGGCAAGTTACTAAGTTTTGAGTAACGGCAACTCGCAGTGTGTGTGTTTGTAAAAATGTTCAAATGGACAATGGACCATACCTTGGTAACATGTTTTTTGGACATCTTGGAAGTAGTTTTCAAATAAACTAACACTTTTATTCCACAAGGAAGCATTCAATTGATCTTAAGTGACAGCAATGACATTTACAATGTCACTGGAGATCGCTATTTCAAATAAATGTTGCTCTTTGAGTTTTCTATTCATCAAAAACAACACAAAAATATCACTGTTGTCAACATTGATATTAATAATAAATGTTTCTTGAGCAGCAAATCAGCATAATAGAATGATTTCTGAAGGATCGTGTGACACTAAAGACTGGAATAAATTTTAATAATATTTAATAATGTTCTTTTAATGCATCAAATAAATGTGAGCATATGAGGCTTCTTTCAAAGACATTCAAAGATGACTCTACTGTATTTTTGAAAAGTAGTGCATACAGAATATTTTGGTAAAACCTCCAAATTGAAATCCTTATTTACAGGTACAGTGTTAAAAAATAGCCTCTTACAAACTGACCTGCACGTGACCCAGTTTTCAAGCAGAGGAAGTGTGGGTTACGTGACGTGTGAGCGGATTTTCTCATCCATGTGATTCTAGATTGTCAAAATAAACTGTGCTACATTGTTTCCTGTGATAATTTAATTAAAAACCAGGCAAAGGAGTGATCTGATCCGACCAATGACAACTATGCAGAAACATTCCTCTGTTAATACACATTTTATGAGGAATCATGTCATGTGACATCTTTGGACTTTCATTAGGATTAAGGATGCTGTCATATCACAATGTTGCTCTAACCTCCAAACATAAACCAATCAGGCCAGGCTTCATAGAGCATGCAAAAGAAGGGCCTCGGAGGGGATAAAGCGAGTCTTAATCACAGACTAAGTAATCCCCAGATAGACAGTGTTCGCAGGGTCAAGATGTGTGTTTATAGTAGCTCTTTTGTTTTAGTTAACACTATTGTGCATTCCTACACGCTCATAGGTGCTGATGCGTGCAGAACAAAGGCGTCAGATTGGTCAAAAGCGTCGAGCCAGATCCCCAGATGTTAAAGTGATTTATTAAGGGACATTCCCTACCAGCAAGTGTTGAACAGGTGCTCGGAGTGAATCCGTCAGATCAGCCAGATTAGGAGTCATGCGAACGACTGCGACACGAGCCAGGCATTCCTGTTCGATCCATTTAATGGAGTGAGAGTCCATGGGAAAGTCCTAGCTGTGTATCGATAGAGAATCAGAGTCTCCTGTGGTAACCTTGGATCCGAGGACACTGCAGTTATTATGTAAATAAACCACCAGTACAGCGGTGTCAATATTGAAGCAGTTAAACAATGTTTTGAGTGTTTAGAGAGTCATAGCACACCTTAAAATCATCTTTTGGCTTTGCTTTTTGATATAATCCATGTGCTGGAGCGATATTACGGATAATCCGCAGAATTCCTATTATTTTGTACTGGTTTACTTAAAAAATATTAAGCATGCAGGACAAGTACAACTTTGTTCAGCATTGATAATAATAAGAAAGTGTTATTGAGCATACCAGAATGATTTCTGAAAGATCACATGGCACAGAAGATTGTTAGAATAGATTATGGGAATAAATTACATTTTAAAATATGGTAAAGTTATTTTTTTATTTTTTTATTATTATTATTGACCACTGACATACATATACACACTTACACAAATAAGGGAAACACTGATTATAATGTGTACCAAATAGAGAGTTCTAAAACAAGTACTGAAACACTGGAAAGAGGAGGGGAGAGGAAAAAAAAAAGAGGAAGAGTAGATTTAGATTTTAGATTTTTAGATATTTTTTTTAAAAAATGTAACAAAAACATGAAAACATTTTACCGACCCCAAATTTTCAAGCAACTACCTTCATTTCTGTATGCATAGTACTTTTTGATAAAACATCTTTTGGATTTGGTTATTGATATAATCCATTTCCTAGACTGTTACTGAGGATAAGCTGCATAATTCCTGTTGTTTTGTCTAGCAGTTGGACCTTTACGGAAAACAACACAATCTTTGAGTCATCATAGAAGTTACACATGTTTTTTTTGTAAAATTGTTAGGGATGCACCGATATGAAAATTTTGCTTTACCGATATCGATAATATGATAATTCTGTATATCTGAAAGCTGATATATTGGTCAAAAAATTTTAAAAAAAATGCACATTTTTATATAATTTTTGAAAGCCTGATTACAGAAACAAAAGTCTCAGCATTAAAAGCCATGTCCCAAGTACACAATTAAAATGTAATCATTATAATTTTATGTAAGCCTATAAGTTACACTTAACTGTATTTTCCTTTTTGAAGTGATTTGAATCATATTTCAAGCAATTCAAAACCATAATTATGATCAGTGCTCAGCTGAAGAAAATAATCCATTATTTATCAGCTTTAATATATCTGCCAAATTTTCTTATCAGGCCGATAACCCTAACATTAAAAATGAATATTGATGATATTGTGGCCGATATATCGTGCATCCCTGCAAATTGTATTTGTACTCTGCAGTGACTTTTTTCTGCAATCAGTCCACATCTGTTCTCTTAGATGGACAAATGTTCTCGGTGGCTTTATCGTCACCAACCGCAAGTGAGTTTCAAGTTTCTGTACAGTCCCACGGGTGGGCAGAGGTCAGCTAACGGCCCTGTGTGTGTGAATTGTGGCCTATTTATTGCTGCTGACCTCCTTTCAGGGTAGACCCAGTTGAGCCAGTGGAGTAGATGTAAATGAAACCTCTCTCAGAGAATTCAGATGGTCAGAATCAATATACAGAGTGTCATTTGTATTTAGATACACTATTCGGGAATTGATTCTGAATTTAAGGACTGAACGTAAATTAAACTGATACCTGCGCTGTGATGAGATCATTTCGAGCAGTGGTTCTCAACTGCTGGGTTGCTGGTCTGGACAACAGGAAAATAATGCTAAATGTACACTATACTTTTTAAAGTTTTTATGCTTGCCAAAGCTGTTTATGTGATCAAAAAATACTGTATTAAAAATATTATACTAACCCCAAAATTTTAAATTGCATTGTAAATAATAAAATGCCACCAATAGTTAGGAAAGCAAAATGAATATGCATTTCAAATCAAGCCAGGATGCTTCCCGTATCATTTTTGTTACTCACATACAAATGTATGTCCAGTTAAACTTGTTTTTTTCGTGCTCTCCTTTGGTATAGGGCACGTATAATTGATTAAATAAAACTAAAGGAGGTTTAGTAATTTTTAAGATATTTTTGTTAATTTTTTTTACTATGTTGAGTTGCCATTTGAGTCTTTAAGCAAAACCAGTTGAGAAAATGTGTTAGTTTGGAAAATGTACTCGACTAGTAGTCAGTCAGTGTGTTCAAAAACACCATTTTAATGAGGCTGTGAGGTTCTTATGACATTTGTCACACCTCGGGTTTCTGAACACATATATATTTAAGTGCTGAGAAAGTAGGTGTGTGTTTGCAGGAAGCTTGAATGTCTTTTGAAAGATGTTCTACTCAGAACAACATTGTTATTCTGATATCATAACACTGGCGCAGATTTATACATAGTTTCAGAGCCGGCGCAAGAAGAGGGGGCATCTGAGGAAACGAAAAAGGGGTGTTGACACAAAGTATCCCCTGCTACAAAAATTCACGAATTTGTCGGATCGTAAACAAACCTGTCGCTACTACAAATGTGAAACTAAAAGCTACTGAGCTACAGTGTCGCATGTCGCCTGTTTTGGTTTCGTTTGGTCTGTTTTCTGCTCCTGTTTTGCCTGCCTGATTTTCCTTGTCTGTTAATTCTGTTTCATTCTGATTACGTTTCCTCATGTTTATAAGCCCTGTGTTTCCTCATTTTTTCTTGCGGTATTGTTTACGGTAAAGTGCATTTTATTAAAAGGACTTTCTGCCTTCATTCTGAGTTGTGCGTGTTATACTACTCATTACATACAGATGGTTGAGCATTGAATAATATTACTACCTAAAACAAAAAAGAAAATTGCCTAGGCTAACTTATTTGAAAATTCGACTCATCGATATCCATGGTTTTAAAGCTGCAGTCCGTAACTTTTTTGGTTAAAAATAATCAAAGTTTGAGCTAGTACATAACCAGCTAGTGTTTAAAACGATCTCCTTACCTTAGCCCGATTCAGAACAGTAAGTGTGACGAGCAGGGTGGGCGAGAGCCGCGAGGGAACGGCGCGAGTGATAATGAGCGTCAGCTGTGTGCTGCACCGGTCTCGTATCTCTCACGGAGGAGCTCCGGAAGCATAAAAGAGGAGCGACGACAGTGAAGGACGAGAGAGGACCAGGCCTGGATTTTATGTTGTGTTTTACGAGACTGTGTTATAAAGAGAGAGAGAGAGCCCCGGAGCGCTCGTGTGCACACCGGTCATTGTATTTTGTTTTGTTGTTTACAATAAAAACCCCATCAGTCACAGTTACACCGGCCTCGCGCCGTTCCCTCACGGCAATGAATCAGGCTAAGGTAAGGAGATCGTTTTAAACAAACTTTGATTATGTTTAACCAAAAAAGTTACGGACTGCAGTTTTAAAACCATGGATATTGATGAGTCGAATTTTCAAATAAGTTAGCCTAGGCAATTTTCTTTTTTGTTTTAGGTAGTAATATTATTCAATGCTCAACCATCTGTATGTAATGAGTAGTAAAACACGCACAACTCAGAATGAAGGCAGAAAGTCCTATTAATAATCCAGGAGAAAAACAAACTGCATTTTACCGTAAACAAAAATGAGGAAACACAGGGCTTATAAACATGAGGAAACGTAATCAGAATGAAACAGAACAGTTGTGTGGGACTAATTTGCAGACAAGGAAAATCAGGCAGGCAAAACAGGAGCAGAAAACAGACCAAACGAAACCAAAACAGGCGACATGCGACACTGTAGCTCAGTAGCTTTTAGTTTCACATTTGTAGTAGCGACAGGTTTGTTTACGATCCGACAAATTCGTGAATTTTTGTAGCAGGGGATACTTTGTGTCAACACCCCCTTTTCGTTTCCTCAGATGCCCCCTCTTCAGTCCTCTTCTTGCGCCGGCTCTGAAACTATGTATAAATCTGCGCCAGTGTTATGATATCAGAATAACAATGTTGTTCTGAGTAGAACATCTTTCAAAAGACATTCAAGCTTCCTGCAAACACACACCTACTTTCTCAGCACTTAAATATATATGTGTTCAGAAACCCGAGGTGTGACAAATGTCATAAGAACCTCACAGCCTCATTAAAATGGTGTTTTTGAACACACTGACTGACTACTAGTCGAGTACATTTTCCAAACTAACACATTTTCTCAACTGGTTTTGCTTCGCGCTGTTCTCTCACGGCTCTTGCCCGCCCTGCTTGTAATAGTGTTTTATAATAAAATCGGTACTGGTGGGTTTCCGCAGAAATTCGTCTTTGCGTCATTACATCACGTCTGTTTACTGTCTGTGAAGAATGAGTCCCAACTAGTAGGCTATATGGCATGTTGAGGATGCTTCTTGGCACAGATATCGATTAATTAAACTTATCATTTTGATGGCGGATTGTAATCCAAATGAAAATCATCAGTGACAACTAGAGATTCACCCATAGTCAAAAGCAAAGTACTTCGGACTGCAGAGTGGCTACAGAAATTGAAATCTACAGGAAAAGTAGGCAGAGATGTTTCTTACGTGTTCAGATGACATTCTCCGGTGAAAATTCTTATTTTGGTCATACTTCCAAGACGTGGAATCTGTGATTCCGAAGTACAGTATGTACACTGATGTGGTGATTGACAGCAAACAATAGAAACTGAGGATCCGTGCCGATGCACAACCCACGTAAAGATAATTCCGCAAATAAGTGCCGGTTTCAAACAGAGATGGCGACAAAGAGCGACTGCAGCTTTAAACGATCAGAGACACTCCCAGAAAACATGGTACAAAAGCTGTCAATGGGACGGTACCCTTTAAAAAAGTTGGTAACACTTTATTTTACAGTGTCATTGTTACACATGTTACATGTAGTTACTGTAGTAATAACTAGAAATTAAGCATAATTGCATGCAATTAACCCTAAACCAAACCCTCATCCTAACCCTATAGTAAGTACACGCAGTTAATTTATTATTAAATGTATTATTACACTGTAATACTGACACCTTAAAATAAAGTGTACCCAAAAAGTTTCTAATATGTACCACTTAGGTGCTTGTATGTACACTTTTGGTACCAACATGTACTTTTGAGGTACTAATATGCATTCTTTGAAGGGTACTTTTTTTTCGGAGAGTCTATAAATCTTAGATACACAATTTCAGCAGTTTTACCATGAATACAGACACATTACCATGATATCACATCACCGAAATTAATTAATTGTGTATGCTTTACTACAAAACACACACTCATTGCGACGTATTTAACAGATGCATAATTTTATGGTAAGTTAAAACAGCCTGAACTGCAGCCGGTGACAATAACAATTCAAATAGTCAACTAACTATGACCAATCATCTGGCCCTATAAACATGAAAAAATAATTCATCATGCCTTTAGCGTACTCAGTGAAGCTGTGTTCTTCATGGCGCGGGAAGTTCAAAAGTGTCAAAAGTACGTTGCCAATCAAAATGTGACTGTCCTTAACCAAAATGTTGCTGTAGTAGCCTAATGTTAATGCTAAATAGTCTATGCACTTGGCAATTGTGGTTTAAATTTTTTTTTTTTATTGTATTTCATCATTAAAATCCATTTTTACATTCATCTTGACTGAGGGGGAAGGATAGTCCCTGCTTAGTACTGTGCATTTATGTGTTTCTATATCATGTGTTCAAAAGTCAGCACAGACAGACGAGACTTCACTTCCCTACCTTTCTACAGTCTTTCATTCTCTTGTGCTGGGCAGAGAGATAAAGAGGAAACAGGAGATGATTCCCTTCCTCATTTCCTCCTGTGACCCAGTAGCTCTGGTCTCCTCAGCTGCCCTGCAACACATGCTTAATTCTGCCTGCCTTTTTGTGACAAGCTTTGGATTTATGCTGCTAATGTTTTGAAGTAAAGAGCTTGTTTCGGATGGAGGACAGCCCTTTTTTCTAGCTTTCATTAATTGCTTCTTTTCTTCTTATAAATGGAGGCTTGTGTGCGAGAGGACGACCTTTGTTCATAGCTAATTCTCTTCGCTGCCCTTTTGCCGTTAGAAGTGTCATTGTAAATGTGCAAATGATCAATGAGGCACTGTTTCTACAGATTATAAGGACTTTTCATGCCATTGAGAGACTTTAGAATCTAATTGACGAATTTTCTTTTGGTTTCAAGAGTAGAAAGGGCAATCCGGAAGTCACCTTGTGACTAGTTTGCCAACTTTAGCTGGAAAAGTGATGTGATATATTTTTGATTCTTTGACATTTACATTTATATTTATTCATTTGGCAGATGCTTTTATCCAAAGCGACTTACAAGGGGAGCAATTAGGGGTTAGGTGTCTTGCTCAAGGACATCTTAGTCATGGTATTGAAGGTGGAGAGAGTGCTGTTCATTCACAGTCCCCACCTTCAATTCCTGCCGGTGTGGGAATCGAACCAGCAACCTTCAGGTTACAAGTCCCTCACCATTAAGCCACAACTACCCATGAACTTTGATGAATAGAAAGTTCAAAAGAACATTATTTACTTAAAACAGAAGTCTTTTGTAACGTTATAAATGTCTTTACTGTCACTTTTGATCAATTTAATGCATCCATTATGAATTATAGTATCTTAAAAAAATCTTTTAAAAACATTAATATAGCTCGTCATAGTGCATTTTTGGAGTTGCGTTGTCTATCACTAATTCTCTCTCTGTTTTCTTAGCACCCCGTGCCATCAGTTCCAAACTTTAAGCCATCAATGTCTGTGCCTGATTGGATCCATGCCGTCCAGAACTACATGAGAAACCTGCAGTATCCTTTACCCTGCGCAAACCACTCGTTCTGGGAAAGTTTGACCGACGTATTCTCAAACTCTGCTTCTTCTGGAGGGATTATGAATTCATTGGAACAAGCTCCTTTGGAGTGTCAGTTATGCTTTTTCACTCTGTGTAATTTATTCAGTCGGCTTGAGTCATTCAAAGTGCCTTTTTGGTTGGAATGTCAATCACTTTAATGCTAGCCATGGGCCTGCTTACTTCTGGCACACTGATACTTAGTTAGACATTGCAGCTTTTATACTACTTTATGGTTTGTGCAGCCATTGCTAGATCACTTCAGCTTTTGTGGATTTTATGTTCATCATTGTGTGTGATTGATGTCTCTGTATCTGACTTTATTCCCACAAATAGATTGAGATCTGTGAAGGGGTTCAACAGGAAATTTGTCACAGCTGTGCATTTTTCCTGAATTAGCCATACAAACTTGACGTAGGCCCTTAACTGCTGACAGATACAACCACACGGGAACTCAGTTTTTTGAGATAAAGAAAACCAGACCTCTGAGTGGGTAAGTGATGCCATCGCTGAAGCATTTTCATCATCCTGTTCGCCTACCACGTATTTCCTGTTTTTAGTATTTTCTTTTTCCTGTTCCTTCTTATTATACTCTCTTGTACTCTCTTGATATTAATTTAGAAAGTGCTGGAATGTTTGTTTTTTATCCAGAGATGTATTTTAAACTGAAAAGATGTATTACATATATTTTTTTTCTTTTCAGGTTGATGGAGACTGCCAGAGAGATGATACGAGAATCGCTTCCCATCAAATGCCTTGAAGCAGTTATCCTTGGAATGTATCCTTTAGCTTTATTGACAACAGTGTTGTTGTTTTAGCAAAAAAATAAAACTATTAACAAATGCTTTCGTTAATTGAAACAAGGCTGAAGTAAAATAAAATATAAATATCATATGAAAAAAACTTACATGAAAATTAGAAATAAAATTACTAAAACTGAAATTACAATAATGCTAAATATATATATATATATATATATATATAAATAAAAACAGTAATAATAATAATAAAATACTTTGTAATTGTATATAAATATACATAAATAATAAATCATTTTAAGTACTAAAATTACAAAAATTTAAATAAAATGAATTAAAGCTAAATATACATTAATAAACATTAATAATAAAATAATATATAATAATAATATTCAAGATTTTAATTGTATATAAATAATATTAAAATACCTTATTTCTGGTGAAATTACAAGGTCAAGAAAAAAATACAAAATGAAACATGCATAGATTAATCATTCACAATAACACCATTAACATGCATTTAGAAACCAGATAGGATGAATTTTCATTTCATCCCAACTTTAACACTCATAATACTCCTGGATTGTGGCTACCACACACACTTTCCTCCGAAAACGTAGAAATTGAGCGTTTTTTGTTTTAGTCTTGAACGTCTTTTAGTCTGTAAACTACAAATCGGTACTCATAATTATTGCCATTGAGCAGCACTGTTAATTTGTCTTGGGAAAGCCCGATTTGTCCCTAACTTTTTTCTTGTTTTTTGATATCTCAATTGCTAAAATTGAGATGGAGGACTAAGCAGCGATCTATCAAGAGCAATGTGCTTCAGATCACTGTCTTTCCTCATGATCCCCCTCCCTTTCAACTCAGCCCGAAGCTTTTACGTTGAGCTGTTGCTAGGAAACTAGGAGTCGTAGTAGATTCTCCCGAAGGCAGACACAGCTTCCTGTCCATGTAGTGGATGCAGCTGTGCCATTCAGTGCACTGGGAAGGGTGTGTTCCTTCAGAAACTGTTAGTGCCAGTTATCTCAGCAGACCCCGGCCAGGGGTTAACACAAGGTGAATGGCATCATCGTCCATGCAAATGCCAAGTGTTGCAGAGAAACATTCTGGAGATATGCTTTGCAGATTCACTGGAGCCTCAGTGTAGACTTCACTTTGAGTTAAGCACTTCATGGCTCATTAGTTGCAAATAGATGCTTTCTCTCTGTGCGGATTTGTTGTGTTGAGCGGGAAGATGAAGGGTTCCATTTTGAGATTTGTATCTTTGTGGACAAATCCAAAATCTTTTAATCTACAGCGCTGTCGATGCAGTTCTCGTAAAGTCGCAGATGACTCGAACATCATAATGGACAAAGAGTGTTAGAGGATCAGAGAACACTTAGGCTATTGTTGTTGTTATGTTAAAGTTGCTGTGAGCAATTTTTCTCTAAATACCGCACATAAAATATCACTGAAATAGGAGGTTTGAAAAATAACACTTATTTTTGTGACAGCCCTAAGCATCTGACTGTGTTACCAAAGACTTACAAAGATGGTGCACTCATATTACTATGAACAACACGGTGGAAAAAGTCCCGCCTTTTACATAAAAGAGTCAATCGCCAATTGATAAAGCTATTGTGTCACCGCAGCTGCCGTTAGAAGCAGCTTATGACTGCACATGCACAATTTTTAGAAATAAAATTTATTAGGCCAGTGTTGTCAGATTTCTTTGGTCATTTCAAATATGAAATTTAATCGTAAGCTTGGTGAACAGCTTTGGAGAACTTCCCCATTCAAAGAGCCTGAGAGGTGTTTCAAAGATGGCTGTTGAAAGAAATTACTTACCTTAAAAGGATTTTGGTGTTACCCAATCAGAACTTTCTGAGAGGCAGCTCTAAACCAATAGCATGAGTCTGGGGGCGGGACTTCCTAGTGTAATTCTATTTGCGCCTGCTATTAGCACAGAAATCACTTACAAGTTCTTTAAAAGTTGGGTCTAAGAGTCGATATCCTGATAATATGTTTGTCCATGTTGCATTTCCTATTATGTCTGGTCCCACTTTATATTAGGTCCCATTATATATTAGCTATATTTAACTACTATGTACTAACATTTAAATTAATAAAATTATGTAATGCACTTGTGTCATATTTAAAATGTAATTACAGATGTAATTAATTTATGTAATTACTTCTTTAATTACACTGTTGACCCTTCCCTAACCCCTTAACCCACCCTTAAACCTCCCCATACCACCAAACTTGTGCTTGTCCTTTCCCGTATCCCAACTCAATAGCAGCAAAAGTGAATATATGAACACAATAAGTGCATTGTACTTATTTTTGGATGTAAGTACATAGTAGTTAAGGACACCAAATATAAAGTATCTACCAATGTCTTGTTTTGTAAAGTCATTAGAAGACTGTCTGCATATTCAAATGAAGACAAAACGAGTGCATTTCCTCAAACTGTGTTCGTGGAACTTATGGCAGAAGTAATCCCCACAGATTTGAGAGTGCGTGTGTTGCAGATAAGAATGTTGAAATTCACGGCGCTGCTGAAAGGATCACATGGCCCTACTGATGGGTAATGTGATCCTCTGGTGTCTTCTCATTGTAACACTGGTGGGGGGTTTTGTGGGTGTGTGTGTCTGTGTATACACAAACGCAGAACGAAACTCAAAAGAGCCGCAGAGGAACAAAACGTATGGAGTGGGCCTGTTTTTCTTTAAGGGAGTTTTCAGACCTCTAGATCGTTTATTTTGTTCTGAAACAGGGACATAATTTGTTACAATGTTGCATTTTCTTCTTAGTTCGGTTCGCTTTCACAAGGCAACATTTCGAAGCGTGCCAAAATATGTTTTTGCAAGTCACATGTGAGTAAAACTGTCCTCTTATTGGTCAGAGTTGACCTGTTTACCCATTTAAGGTATAGTTCACCCAAAAATTAAAATTCTGACATGATTTACTTCCCCCCGTGACCATTGAAGCCTAAAAGTTTGTCTAATAAATGTTGATTTTTTTTTTTTTTGTCTAAAGCTATTTTTTTGTAATGTCTATTTGATGCTTTTCTAATTTAATACAATAATGACTTGTGTGTGTATATATACACACACCCACACACACACACATATATATATATACCAGCATATATATATATATATATATATATATATATATGTAATGCAGTTAGAGTGGGAATCAATGCTTCGTCAGATTTTCAATCACAAAAACTCACAGAATCAGACATTGTTGCTTTTATATAACACATTTCCCATAACGTATTATGATATCTCTTAGTTTATTGGTCCGTTGGGTCGAATTGCTCTCAACCAAACCGCCCCAGAGTTCGTTTTCAATCTTGTTCAGGCAATCTTGGAGCCAACGTTTTGGTGCTGATCCGATCGTGATTGCCTTGTTCATGTCAAAACTATTTTTTTTTTTTGTAGTTTTAATTTGAGTAATCTGGTTTTCTCTTTGTGAACCACTGGAGTCGTTGATTAGTAGATGAATATGCCTGTGTTATTGACTACAAGCATACTGTGCTGGTAATTGTCTTTGAAAGGCAGATGGCAAAGCAGTGAAGCAGTTCCAGGACGTTGCGTTGTGTTGTTGGACACACATGGCTCAACAGATCTGTGGTATGTGCTCTTGGCTGACTTGGTCGCTTGTGCCGTACCCAACAGCAAAATGACACCGGCACACTGTTTACTGACAAGTGTGACGATAATGATTCATTCAGAGGGTGGTTGCAAAGAATAAAGCATCGTTTCCTCATTTTAGCAACCTCAAGGCCACATGAATGTCATATTTAGCATCAGAAAAGAGAACGGCAATCATGCCAATCTCTTTGTACTCTAGTTCTTAAATTACTTCATGGATACTGTAAAACAGTTTACTGATGTGATTGATGGCATTTAGGTCAAAAAGTAGTCTTTGTTTGTCCCTAGTTGCAGATGAATCCTGGTGTGAACCCTGCAGATAGACTCACAGCCTGGTGACTCCTCATGACAGCAACTGCCGCATCATGTGTGGCCATGCCGCAGTGAGCACTGATCGCTTACATAAGACTACAGAAGAGATCAGGCAGAGAGAAGGGAAAAGCCCAAGGGGAAAGCCAGTCTAGCCAAGTGTCTGCTGACCAACTTCAATCACATCTCTGCATCTTCATGGAATCAAAACTTTTTTGTTTGACTTGAGATGGTTGGCTTTTTATTTAGAGTTTGTTTGTGATTTCAGTATTTTTACTTTTTTTTTTTTTTCAGTGATCATTATTTGGTTGCTAGGGTGTTCTTGTTGGTACTTACTCATGCAAAAGTGTTTACCACACCGCTGGAGGGTTAAGGGTGTAATGCAGCTTATAAGACGTTCAGAGTGATTTTTAGTGCATTATGCGGTTGCTAGTGTAATCCCTCTGGTCGAACCGGCGTCTCAGGCTTGGGAGGCGCACATGCTAACGAGACCGTAGTCGCTGGTGCACCTCTTGAGATCAGGGGGGTGAGGTTTACCTGCACCGCTTTTACTAGCTGGCCTCCGTTATACTCATTCCTTAAACCTCACTCCCGTCCGGGTCACGGCACCAACGTTACCTCTCTGTTCCTACTCGTCCTGCTTCGAGTGGAACTCAAATTGGTGTTCATTTCATAACTGATGAACTTTGCGACATTGATATTGAACCAAAATTGAGTTGAATATTGTCTCACTATTGCTTGCTAAAGTGTTATTATGTAGCTTTTAAGGCATTCAGAGTGTTTTTTGTGTGTGTTATGTGGTTGCTTGTGAATTCTGGGTGGTTGCTAGGCCAGTGCTTGGGTGTTGTGGTTGCAAAGGTGGTTGCTAGGGCATCGCTATGCAGTTTCTAAGGTGTTCAGTGTGGTAGCGAAGTGTTTACTAGAGTGTTCTGAGTGGATAGATGTGACTTGAGTACTTCATTCAGTATTATAAATCTATGGGATTATTTCTCATATTTCACCTGATTGTTTAAAAAAGTAGCACACACAGTCAGAGTGTCGGTTCTGAGAACATACACGCACATTTTAGCTGTTTAAGTGAGTTTTAAATGAAAAACTAATTGTTAATTCATTGCCTGATTCACAGCATGGCAGCTTTTTTGTTGACCTACAGTAGCTGATTGATTTTCAGGAAGTGTGACCGAAACCAAACTTACTGAAAGTACAAAGACAAATCAGATTTGAAAAATTGATAGTTCACATTAAGTTAAGAGTTTTTCATGAAACATTGAATTTTAACACAGATAAAAATCAATTTTGCATTTAATTATCACCTCATTCTCAAGCAGCTGCTATTTCTGGGCTTGTAATTTATACTGATCTCATCCAACCTGTCTTCAGTAAACGCATCACAAATGAACGTTAACGAAATCCTTGACCCTATTGTCGTTAGCTACCTAACCAACGGTCTGACCTCTGTGGAGCGGTTCCCCATCAGCTTTAAGACCCAGTTTTCCGGCCACCATTTCCATCATGTGGTGCTGGGCGTTTACTGTAACGGCCGCTACGGTACCCTGGGTATGAGTCGGCGTGCTGACCTTATGGACAGATCTCTTAGCTTTCGTACGCTCAGCGAGTTGGTGTTCGACTTTGAGGACTCATACCGCCGCTACCAGCACACCATGAAGAAGATCAAAATTGGCCTGTATGTTCCCCACAATCCGCACGTTTTCCAGCCTATTGAGTGGAACTATCTTGTGATCAACGCCTCCAAGCAGGGTCGTGAAGACATGCGCAAAGAGCTGGAGAAGCACGGCCGTGACATGAGGATGAAGGTGAGTCCATAGCCTTGAAAGGTACAGTGTTATTTTAGTATCATTGAGTTTATTTATATTTTATTTCAATTTAATTTTTATATTATTTCAAGTAATGAAAATGTTTTTAGTGGTTTTAGCTTGATGGCTAAAACCACAAGACAATTAATAACCCTGCTAAGATTTACCAATGCATGCTTTATTTTATTAAAATAAAATTTTTAATCAAAATATCATAAGTATAATACATTATTGATATTTTCTGTAAGTATATTATTGAGATATTTTATAAATATATTATTGATATTCATATTTGTGCTGCCTTATAATTTTTATTGTATATTTTATTATATTATATATAATTATATATTTTTTATTACATTTTTTTTTCGTCTTGGTTTATTTAGTTTTACTTATTTTAGTACTTAAACTAAACGAAAATGGGAAATTTTGATTTTCATTCAATTTTATTTTTTTTAAATAAAAGTAATCAAAATATAACTAATATTTTACTATATCTTTGAGATATTTTATAAATATATTATTGATATTCATATTTATGCTGCCTTATAATGTATATTATATATTTATTGTGTATTTTATTATATATTATATATAGTTATATACATTTTTTGTCATGGCTTATTTAGTTTTATTTATTTTAGTACTTAAACTAAATGAAAATAAGAATTGTAAATACAATTTTAATCGAAATATCATAACTATAATACATTATTTGATATTTTCAATAAGTATATTATTGATATTCATATTTATGCTGCCTTATAATTTTACCAAAACTACATATCTTAGGTTTTGGAACAGAGACCTACTCTTCATCCGAAATCGAATACTACCCTACTATATAGTATGCGACAAACAGTTTGCCAAAATAGTAGTGTGCCCGAATACATAATAGTCGAAAAACAGTATGCGAAAAGTCCCTGGATGACCTACTACTTCTGCTGAGATACAGAAGTGTGAATTCGATGGACACTTTACTATCCCATGAGGCCACAGAGGGGGATTTATGTATGGAAGTGAAGCGACACAACTGACCCTGGTAGGTCACGTGACAGTAACAACACAGCGGATATAGTACGTCCAAATTTCATTCATACTACCCATATTCATACTATATAGAGCGTAATTTTTTAACAATCACGCACTAAATTCAAATTCAAATTCACGGTTTCAGACTCAGCGCTAATGTCTACCTCAAAAAATAAGCCAACTCAGTGGTACTAAATAATGTAAGACTTCCTGTGGTGGGTGGAGCCACTTTACAAAGATCACTCTTGCCTTTACTGTGAGTTATTTTAAAGTAAACATTTATGTTTTACCCTTGTTATGACTGAACCAGGATCAGCAGAGTTCATATTTGTCCCTGGACGTCTCTGAAGAGTTAAACCAGCAGACTAGCTCGAGATCATCTGTATGACTGTAATATGGGACATGTTTATCATGTAGACAGTAAAAAGTAGGTCATGTGCTCCCAGTTTCTCGGATGCGGCCTTGACTTGACCGCAGTCAGCTGTGACATAGTTTCCATGAACGGCATGAGCAGAGAGAGTGGAAATTGCGCTCTGGACGGCTGAAAGGAATGCATATTTTAATGGATGTTGAAGAATTTGGGAAAGTTTTTATATGAAAGCTATATGAATATCTCAGAACATGCGATATAGGAATGTGTGTCAAGGACACACACATTTGAAACTTTGAAATCAAAGTTTACTTTGGCAATCCATCTCGAAAGAGTTTCTTAATGTACCGAAAACCCAGCATCTGGCATCATCAGCATGGAGCCAATAGAGTAATTCATTATAAATCTCATTCTAAAAATTAACTATAGCAATCGAGAACATTGCAATGTCGCGTTGCCTCACATCGCTTGTGCTGCTCATTTGAGGAAAGCACAATATATCGAGCGACTGAGAGTTTGGGAAATCTGTTGTCTAGTGGCCTAATGAAGCTAACGAACGTCATCAAGTTAATGAACGTAATTTTGAGTCTGTCATAACGCTAGCTTTATTTGTGCTGTAGTCACTAATGAGAAAACACAGTGAGAGCAATTCAGCGTTTGCTCCCTGTGGTGTGAAAAAGTTCAAGCCATATCCGTTTAATAAAGAGATTGTAGATTTGTCGTTTTCCAGCACCGGACCCCTGTAGAGCTGATGATAGGCAGGATTCCTCATCTGTTCCTTTCTCAGCTTGCCTTTTACCACCTTGAAGATTTTGAGTCCATTTTCATTCTAATTGCCTTGAAATCCTAATTTCACATACAAACTGAAGATAAAAATGATATGTATTATCTCATTCCCTCTATATAACTTTACTTTATAATCTCACTTGCATAATACGTATACTAGCTTATTCACTAACATAAAAATAATGAATAGAAAATATGTGGAATTTATGAAAGTTTTAAAACAACTGGGTTTTATTGCAGATCCTCAAGTCCTCCAGTGCTCAGTCTCCAATTAAAGAACGAACCAGAGGCAAGTCTTTATCACCACGCCGCCGATCAGCCAGCAGTCCCCAAAGACGCCAACACGTCCACAGAAGAGACAAATCGTAAGTAATGGACACTTTGCTGTTGTGGAAGCTCAGTACTGGGAAATACATACACTTGTGTGAAAGTCACATGGTAGAAAAGTCTCTGTCAAGAAAATGAGTTCACCCATAAAAAGTGGAAATTCTTTCATCATTTACTCACCCTTAAGTTGTTCCAAACCTATATGAGTTTCTTTCTTCTGCTGAACACAAATGAAGATATTTTGAAGGTAACCGCACACTCAAATGCTCAAGAAGAAGAGCGCTTGTGTGCAGCGGAGTCTGAGAATGTACTTGCACCTTAGAATGCTTTAAGACATGAGATTAATGTAAGCAGCCCACTGCAAACACCCTTGAAGTTCGCTTCAACCTTTTCGAACTATATGAACGATTGTTTTATAGAAGGTTCAAGTGGTTTGTGCAAGGAATTGGATGCAAGTGCCATCTGCTGTTAAAAACTGAGCTCAGTGTCAATTCGAGAGAGATTCGCGATGCATTCGTAAAATCTCAGAATTGATTCAGAATCATTTCTCGATTCGCGATGCATCGATTTATTGTCGCAGCCAAACAATCCAAGAGTTGTCATGACAGAAATATATATATATATATATATCTGAAAATATGTAATTTCGATATTTCAAATCTAAGTCAGTGTGAATACTCTTTGACATTTGTTGACACTTGGTAAGCTTTTGTTGCGGTCACTGTGGTTACTAAACCCTGAAGATGCCACATTGTCTGCTCATGTTTCATGTTCATGCAGTGGCTTTCACCAAGTTCATTCTAATTAAGAGCTGTGATGGTGACACTGCAAAGCAGGTGGTGGTAAGTCGTTGACTAATCTCCTCTAGCGGCACACGGCTGGCGCGTTCTCATGTTACCAAAGCACAACTCTGTTCCTCTTGTCCAGGCGGTTGACTTCAATGTTTCTATAGTAGCCCGGCACAAGTACTAGCGGAGAAGCTCTTTTATCATGCTGAGTGGACCAGAAAGTCCCTTTTAGCACTGCTGATCACTTTACAAAGGAGACCTCGGGCTCCTTTTGTTTGTGGTGTTGAGGAAATAAGATTCCTTTCCTTTTAGCTCTGCTCCTGGGAAATATAGGCAGTGCTGTGTATCTACTAAGAATAAAAAGTGACATAGTGATAGATAGCAAAGCTTCCTCCCTGACAGAAGTAGCTGTTTTAGCAAGACATAAACACAAAGGGATCCCTAAGCTGTGGAGAAAAGACATAGTGTTGGGAGTTAGGACTAGATATTTAAGCAAAGTGGCATTTTAAACACCCTCTCCTGTCAGTACAACTGCCCTCAGGCTTTACACTGGGTTGGCATTCGCTCTAATAGGATGTGAGTCCGATGCAACAGCTGTGGTGGATGCTGGCCTCACTGACATGTCACACTGAAATGAACCAAGGAATAATCTTTCTACATGAGCATACAGTGATAATCAGCAGGTCCTGTTGTGTTTTAGCGTTTCAGAGCTCAGCGTCTGATGATGTAACTTCATGCTCTGATGCAACGGATTATATTAAAGCCGGATTATATTAAAAACTAAAGGTGCATTCACATTTACCGTTTTTCAGCGGTTTTTCGCAGGTGAATTCCAGTCATTTCAGTGGGAATTCACGCAATCTGGAATTTCATGTGATTCTCCCAAGCTGATTTTGCAATGCGTTCGAGTTGACCAAGAGAAAGCTGCCTGGTTTATACATCACTACACTACTAATGATAGTGACAATGGGCCATTTTTGAAACTTTTCCAACGTTTTGCTAATGTGATCTCACCTTTTGTTGCAATGCTACTATTTAATGATTTTTTTAGTAGTGTGACAGTAGTTTTCAAATGAATGGACTTGCTACTTTTTATAAGTAGAAGTCCAAATCAGTCATCTCTCTCATATGTAGCATTAGAAAGTCTAGTGTTCTAGTGAGTTAGTTCAGTCTAAACAGTCTTCTCTCTAATACATAATGATATCGGGTCTAATTCATTCTAGTGAACCAGCTCGTTCTAAAGTTTTCACTCTCATACTGGAAAAATGTAATTCTATTGAATCTGTTCATTCTTTCATATGAAGAATTGATTCATATTTTCAATGCTATATTTATGAGCAGTGTTGTTATTGTTAACTAATACTAAAACCATTGAAAATCGTTTTCTGTAATTGAAATAAAAAGGAATTAAAAATACAAATATTAGAAGAAGAAAAAAATGAAATAAGTTCAAGTACTAAAATGACTAAAAATAAAGCTTTAAACAAAACTAAAAGGTTCCAAAAACGTAATAAATATGACAAAAACATATATATTTATAAAGCTTAAACTGAACATATAAAATTAAAAGCTAATTCAAAATATTAATAAGTACTATAATAGTTACGAGACCATTTATGATGAACCAATTCACTAAAATGAATCAGGCTTTCCATTTTAGTGAATCGGTTTTTCCTAAATGGTCATAAGCAGTGTTGGAAAGTCCAGTTGATTCCAGATGATTTTTCAAGTAAATGAACTGATTCAGAAAAATTAGTTTCTGATGCAAGTCTCTATACTATTTTCAGTTAGATTAGGTTGATGTTGTTGTGTTACCTTTTCAGGTTTGACACCCTTAATTGAATTAAATCAAAACACTTTTACTTAAGTTCTCAAGTAAGTGATGTTATGTTTTAAAATGATGCAAGATCATCAAAGCTGCTCATCTAGTGTATGTTTATTTAAAAATAGCACAGCCGTTGAGTTTTGTTTAATCACATGTAGTACTGTAGCGCTGATAATAACACGTCTGTGAAAGAACTCTTGATTGTTGTGTCTTTCAATGCTGTAATTGTTTAGTCAATCTAATGCACCTCTCAGATGAGAGGCTGAACCGCACATGGCGTGAAATGATACCAAAGTTTAGACCGCAGAACTGTGGACCTCCTGCTTCCCGATCGAAGCTATTTTTTGCTGTGTTCTGTAGCACCTTCCTGTCACATGCTCTGAGATGTTAATTACAGAGCCCCACACTTACACTAGTGTGCCAGGCAGCTGCTGAAACACACCACCCATTTAACGTCGGCATTACCCTCAATTACACTGAACTGCACAGCACACGCATCGCTTGGCAGATGAGTTTGTTAATTCACTTAGAGTGGAAAAAATTATGAAGTTATAGAATGAATATGCTCTCCAGTTCTGCAGTCGGTGTGTTTTGCCACTGTGATAAATCCTGCAGCATGTGAAAGTTCCTGAAGCTCTCAAAAGGAAACATCTTATACAAATACAACACACATTAGACAACCTCTTAAAGGGACAGTTCACCAAAAAAGGAATATTCTGTCATTATTTACTCACTCTCATGCTGTTCCAAACCTGTATTCTTTTTTTCTGTGTTTTTTATATCTCGCAATTCTGACTTTATATCTCGCAATTCTGACTTTATATCTCGCAATTCTGACTTTATATCTCGCAATTCTGACTTTATAACTCGCAATTCTGATTTTATATCTCGCAATTCTGACTTTATAACTCGCAATTCTGACTTTATAACTCGCAATTCTGACTTTATATCTCGCAATTCTGACTTTATATCTCGCAATTCTGACTTTATATCTCGCAATTCTGACTTTATAACTCGCAATTCTGACTTTATAACTCGCAATTCTGACTTTATATCTCGCAATTCGGACTTTATATCTCGCAATTCTGACTTTACATCTCGCAATTGTGACTTTATATCTCGCAATTCTGACTTTATATCTCGCAATTGTGACTTTATATCACATAATTCTGACTTTATATCTCGCAATTCTGACTTTACATCTCGCAATTTTGACTTTACATCTCGCAATTGTGACTTTATATCTCGCAATTCTGACTTTATATCTCACAATTCTGACTTTATATCTCGCAATTCTGACTTTATAACTCGCAATTCTGACTTTATATCTCGCAATTCGGACTTTACATCTCGCAATTGTGACTTTACATCTCACAATTCTGACTTTATATCTCGCAATTGTGACTTTATATCTCGCAATTCTGACTTTATATCTCGCAATTCTGACTTTATATCTCGCAATTCTGACTTTATATCTCGCAATTCTGACTTTATATCTCGCAATTCTGACTTTATAACTCGCAATTCTGACTTTATAACTCGCAATTCTGACTTTACATCTCGCAATTCTGACTTTATATCTCGCAATTCTGACTTTACATCTCGCAATTCTGACTTTATATCTCACAATTCTGACTTTATATCTCGCAATTCTGACTTTATAACTCGCAATTCTGACTTTATAACTCGCAATTCTGACTTTATATCTCGCAATTCGGACTTTACATCTCGCAATTGTGACTTTACATCTCACAATTCTGACTTTATATCTCGCAATTGTGACTTTATATCTCGCAATTCTGACTTTATATCTCGCAATTCTGACTTTATATCTCGCAATTCTGACTTTATATCTCGCAATTCTGACTTTACATCTCGCAATTCTGACTTTATATCTCGCAATTCTGACTTTACATCTCGCAATTCTGACTTTATATCTCGCAATTCTGACTTTATATCTCGCAATTGTGACTTTATATCTCGCAATTCTGACTTTATATCTCGCAATTCTGACTTTATATCTCGCAATACTGACTTTATATCTCGCAATTCTGACTTTATATCTCGCAATTCTGACTTTATATGTCGCAATTCTGACTTTATAACTCTCAATTCTGACTTTATAACTCGCAATTCTGACTTTATATCTCGCAATTCTGATTTTATATCTCGCAATTCTGACTTTATAACTCGCAATTCTGACTTTATATCTCGCAATTCTGACTTTATATCTCGCAATTCTGACTTTATAACTCGCAATTCTGACTTTATATCTCGCAATTCTGACTTAACTCGCCATTATGACTTTATATCTTGCAATTCTGACTTTATATCTCGCAATTCTGACATTATCTCTCGCAATTCTGACTTTATATCTTGCAATTCTGACTTAACTCGCCATTATGACTTTATATCTCGCAATTCTGACTTTATATCTCGCAATTCTGACTTTAAATCTCGCAATTCTGACTTAACTCACCATTATGACTTTATAACTCGCAATTCTGACTTTATAACTCGCAATTCTGACTTTGCATCATGCAATTCTGTGGAAAAAAAAGTCAGAATTGTGAGATGAAAAAGTCGCAATAATCTTTTTTTTTTTCAGTGGCAGAAACGGGCTGAGTTATCTGAGTTAAACAGCTTATCAAACAAATAAAAATGTATGGTGAGGTCTTGGCTCTCTGTAACAGTAGTTGTACTTGTACTTGTAGTCTTGTCTTTTTCACTGGAAGATCCAGTTCTGACCTTGTGATTAAAAATGTGAGATCAATTTGAAGAAAAAATGAAGCATACATGGATGAATCATTCACAATAAGATCTGTCACTTGCATTTAGAAAACAGAAACAGTGAATTTTAATGTCAGGCAGACTTTAGGGCTTCTACAATGTCTTACAGTCCCATTCTTTGCTGTCTTTCTCACCACTATTTTCCCGTCTATCTCTAATCAATGCCCAGAAGATAAGATGAAAATACGCATCTGAATCTCTCCAGAGTTTCCACATCAAATCAGTTGAGTGAACAGGGGAAATTCCACAGGGAAAATGAAATGTAGCTTTGGTACAACAGATCTGCTCCTGCCCTTTTCCTGAGTCCCCTCCCTGTCAAAGTGCATTATCTCCACTCAGGGCTATTTCTAACACACAGGATGTTTGCTCGTCTACAGGCTCACCCCGCCTCATCTGTCTCCTCCTTTCAGTCGTCCTCAGATATCCACATAAAATGTGAACAAACACTTTCAATGCTCACTTTGTACATCTTGTACCCATAGAGTTTGAGTGTTCAGAACTTGCCGAGGGTCAAGAAAGTCTGTCAAAAAAGTAGCGTGTTGTGAAAATATAATATTGTATAATATATATTATTATTGTATAATATAATATATAATATTTCTAATATTGGCCTAACTAGACTGATGATTAAATAAAGCAAAGAAAATAATAATTAAAAAAAATATTGAGCAAACAAGGATGCATTTAATTCATTTACATTGTTAAAAATGCTTTCTATTTCAAATAAATGCTGTTCTTTTGATCTTAAAGGGTTAGTTCATCCTAAAATGAAAGTTAAGTCATCATTTACTCAACCTGTTGTTGTTCTAATGCCATATGCCCTTCTTTCTTTTTCGAACCACAAAAGGAGAGTTTTTGGCAGTGAATAGCGACCAGCATCAAGCTTTTTGAAGAAGATGCAGAACGATCTCAAAATCACAAGCATCACTGAATGGTCCGTTGTTACACGTGTAATATATTCTGTGTTCTAGTGTTCTGGGGGTATACGATAGGGTTTGGTAAAAAAAATAAACCCAAATTGAATGTATTATTGAACAAAAATCCTGACCTTGGCCATTGGACTTGTGTGCATGTGTGCATTGTGTGCAGAAAAAGCACAATAACATGAAGGTATGGAAGCCGTTTCTGCCACTGAAAAAAATAAATATAAAGAAGATTATTGCGACTTTTTATCTCACAAATCGGACTTTTTTTTCCCCACAGAATTGTGAGATATAAACTCGCAATTGCAAGAAAAAAAGTCAGAATTGTGAGATATAAAGTCATAATTCTTTAATGTGTTGAACAGAATTCAGACTTTATATCACGCAATTCTGACTTTATATCACGCAATTCTGACTTTATATCTCGCAATTCTGACTTTATATCACGCAATTCTGACTTTATATCTCACAATTCTGACTTTATATCTCACAATTCTGACTTTATATCTCACAATTCTGACTTTATATCTCACAATTCTGACTTTATATCTCATAATTCTGACTCTATAACTCACAATTCTGACTTTATAACTCACAATTCTGACTTTATATCTCACAATTCTGACATTATATCTCACAATTCTGACTTTATATCTCACAATTCTGACTTTATAACTCACAATTCTGACTTTATATCTCACAATTCTGACTTTATATCTCATAATTCTGACTCTATAACTCACAATTCTGACTTTATAACTCACAATTCTGACTTTATATCTCACAATTCTGACATTATATCTCACAATTCTGACTTTATATCTCACAATTCTGACTTTATATCTCACAATTCTGACTTTATATCACGCAATTCTGACTTTAATTCTCGCAATTCTGACTTTATATCTCGCAATTCTGACTTTATATCACGCAATTCTGTGAAAAAAAAGTCAGAATTGTGAGATGAAAAAGTCGCAATAATCTTTTTTTTTCAGTGGCAGAAACGGGCTTCCATGTGAAAGTGAGTAAATTAAGACAAAATAAAAAATGTTTGTGTGTGAACTATTTCTATTGCGACCAAATACAATCATTGAATATATCCGTTGTGTTCGTCACAACAAGGTGTTCAACTCCTTTTTATTGGATTTCCAGGCATTGTATTTCTTTAAATTGAATACATTGAAATCTTTAAATTTGTCCTTTTGTGGTTTGAAAAGGGAAGAATGTCATACTGCGTTAGAACAACACCAAGGTGAGCAAATGATGCCTTAACTTTCCTTTTAGGGTGAATTATCCATTTAATATTCATCAAAGAATGCTGAAAAAATGTATCATGGTTTCCATACAAATATTAAGCAGCACAACTGTTTTCAACATAGATAATAATAAGAAATGTTTCTTGAGCAGTAAATCAGCATATTAAAATTATTTCTGAAGGATCATGTGACCCTGAAGACTGGAGAAATTATGCATATTTTGCAAGCTGTTGTTGTGGTTTCCTACAATGACTAATTAATTTACATTCGTTTGGTAGCGCTGATGTTTATTTGCCTAAGAAACATTCCTTCTTAGTCTTTTATGAGGTAAGGAATTGTAAAAGACGGAGCGTAGAGTTCCTTGGCACTGCTGCGCGATTGATCGCCTGACGTTGAAGCGCCTGCTTCAAATAGCCAACATCAGTCAAAAGAACATGGAGGCCCATTGATTTTTTTCACATGAGTAGTAGCATAAAAGTGATGTGCTGGAGGTCTGTGATGAAGCGCATGGATCTTCAGCAGCACTGCGTGTTCTCAGCAGGACTGAGAATATTAATGTGATTTATCTCAGGAAACAAATCTGTGGGAAAGATCAAGTGAGATTCAAAATAGTGATAGACCAATCCACTGCCAGCATTCATGTAAAAGCACTTAATGTGTTCAACGTTCGTATCAATTCACTTTCTGGTGTTGGCAAGACAGTTTTCATTTAAAAAAAGGAATTAGCTGGCCATATTGTTTCTAAAATGTCAGTTACTCAATATTAAAAGTACTGGGTAGGTTTATTTGTCAGGGACTATATTTTCAAGTAGAAGGATGATTTATTATTAAACAAATATTTAGTTTTTATTATTTAGTGATTTCAGACCACTGTTCAAACGTTTGGGGTCACTAAGATTTTTTTATTTAATACATTTATTAAGCAAGGATGTGTTAAATTGATTAAAAGGGAATTTATAATGAAAGTACATTTCTATCTCAAATAATTGCACCAAATTAGCATATCAGAATGATTTCTGAAGGATCATGTGACACTGAAGACTGGAGTAACGATGCTGACAATTCCGCTTTGACATTTTAAAATGTATTAAAAGATTAGTATACCAAAAAAATTAAAATTCTGCCATCATTCATGACTTTCACTCATCTTCAGAACACATTTTTGTTTAAATTTATGTATCTCTATATCTTTAATAAACGGATCATAAAACAATTCCATATGAGATGAGCGGCTTAGTCCAAATTTTTTAAACAAATTGAATATCTTTATTTATTTATTTATTTTTTGCCTTTTTACACTCTTTTTTACTGAAGTGGTTGATTCTGCTCTAAAACAACTCATCCATGAACCAAAGCCCTGCCATATCTGTCATTATGCAACAATACCCTCTAAAATGAAACTAACATGACCATGTTTGTTTGCAGGCCAGCAGCACTGGACAGAAAGCCAGCAGAGCTCAGCACCCTCAGTGACGGCTACCAGATCCGCATCTGAGACACTCCAGCACTGACGTAACAGCTTTATCCTCCACACGTCCTTCCTCTGTCAGATCCACCGACCATGTTTTTAAACACTATTTAATGCACATTGTGAACTGTACAGGATATTAAACATTTATAGTTGTACTTCCGTGTTAGAGGTAAACTGGGTGCCCTTCTCGAATTTAAAATCAGCAGAGATTTAAAAAAAAAAAATATTCGTTTTTCTATTAGTGAAAATTTTAAGTAGGAACCAAAATCAGCTTTGCTAAAGAATGTTTGACCTAAATAATTATTACCCCCCCCCCCCAAAAAAAAATATTCAAGCATATATGGGAGATGTGGGGGGGAGGCTGTATTTTCAGACATAACCTTCACTAGCTGGAGTGTGAATGGATCGTGTTCGGCTGAGAGATGAAAACCTCGGTGCCTCATGTATTGGTGGTGGTAGTTTGAGGCTGACTGTCCCTTTTGTAGGAGAAGACAAGCTTTTTTTGCCGGAGGAGCAAGGGACCAGAGCATCAGAGAGCTACCCATTCTGCCCACAAGAACTGTATTCAATCCAGTTTACTTATTTTGTTGTTGTTGTTGTTGTTACCTGCACACAGTCCCGAACACTCCTGGAATACGGATGAAGTGGACATGATTTATTGACTGAAGGTTTGAGGCTAACTTACATTGAAGGCTTTGTACTGTTTTTTTTTTTAATTATAAAAATATCACGGTTGCAGTTGAGAAATAGTTACATTTTTTTTGTATTATTTAAACTTTTTTTTTTCTTGTTTTTACCGGTTGTTTAACCAGTACAGTGTTTTGTGGTATGTATTTTCATTTCATTTTCTTTTTTAGAACAAAATCTCTCAGAGGTGTGAAGGTTGACGCGCTATTACCCGTCCGTTGCAAATAATCCTAAAATTTCCACACATTTTAAATATATTTCTTTATTGCAGCAGCATGGATAAGTCTTATCAGTTTGGTCCCTAAAGGAACATGGTGATGGGGAAAATTTATATTTGTGTGTTAACTTGAAAATGTAGCTTTCCCCTGAGAAACTTTGCTGCAAACACAAAACTGGTGATTGAAATAATGTGAAGTGGGTGGGAGAAAAAATAACATTTCAATGCTTTTGCTAGCGAACACAAAGCTTCTTGGAGGAATGTGAATTTTTTTTTTTCTTATGCTTTTACTAATGAACAAAGCTTCTCAGGGGAATGCAAGAGATTTGTGTTTGAATGTAAAGTTTATTAAGGAACGCAAAACAAATTTGCAAGAGAACGCTAAGTTTCTTCAGAAAACGCAAAATGCAAATGTTTCTTTGGTGAAAGCAAAATTTGCAAAAGAGCGTGAAAATTTTGCAAGTGAACGCAAATTGCAAGAGAATGCAAAAGTTTTGTGATTGAACAACATTCCTTGGAGGGGGAAGCAAAACCTGAAAAAGTGCGGAAATTTTGCAAGTGAATGCAAAGTTTCTCGGGGGAATGCAAAACTTGCAAGAGAACACAAAAGTTTTCAGAGTGAATGCAAAGTTTATTCTTTATTATTATAAAGACTTAAAACGCATTTTACGTTAAGACCGGGTGTACGTCCAGCTGGTGCAACCGGCCCCAAATGTTTTGCAGGTAAACGAACGCAAAGTTTCTTGAGAAAACGCAAAATTGCAAAAGTTTTGTGATTGAACAACATTTCTTGGGGGGGGGAGCAAAACCTGAAAAAGTGCGAAAATTTTGCAAGTGAACGCATAGTTTCTCGGGGGAATGCAAAACTTGCAAGAGAACACAAAAGTTTTCCGAGTGAACGAATGCAAAGTTTCTTGGGAAAACGCAAAATTTGCAAGAGACCAGGGGCCGGTTGCACCAGCTGGACATAAAAAGTTGGTTGTAAGCTTTACGCTGGACTTAGTTACATCCAGCTTTTTTTTGTTCGTCCAGCTGGTGCAACCGGCCCCAAATGTTTTGCACGTAAACGAACGCAAAGTTTCTTGGGAAAACGCAAAATTGCAAAAGATTTGCGATTGAACAACATTTCTTGGGTGAAAGCAAAATTTGCAAAAGAGCGTGAAAATTTTGCGAGTGAACGCAAAGTTTCTCGGGGGAATGCAAAACTACAATTGTAAAACAAGAAAAATTATAGCTATTCAGTAAATTTATGCATATTTTGGTATGCAAGCAAAACAATTCAGTAACGAATAAAAAAACAAGACATCTGGCAAAAGATAACAGCTGTTTACACGGTGTACCAATGTATGGGGCAAAGTTTCTTGGGAAAACGCAAAAGTTTTGCGATTGAACAACATTTCTTGGGGGAAAGCAAAACTTGCAAGAGAAAACAAGTTTTGTGAGGGAATGCAAAATCATCGAAATTACTCCCATCTCATATTTTTTCCATCACCATGTCCCTTTAGGGCCTCTGTAGGTTCTAACTATACTAGGAATCACCTCTTATTATCTACATCTCTTTATCAACTGCGTATCGCTTCGAACTTTCCCACCTCATGAGAATAAGCTATGCACGTGGAAAAGGTCTGCAGAGCCGTCCTTCTTGACAGCTGACCTGTCTTTACAATTGTAGCAGCGACATTGTTACTGATGATTTTGGTGGGCTGGATGAGCCGTTCCTCTCTTTGGGTTGTTTATTGGGTGCTGTTGACTAAACTATCACATTATAGCTCATTCTGCCTTGTAATTGGTACCAGCTTTCTATCAAAAGCTATTGAACCACACAAGTGCCAGAACACCGAGTATGTCGAACTCATCCTTAAGGCTGAGGGTTTCTTCTCAGTCGCATGAAGATGAGAGACATATCAAATGTATGATGTTGAGCTGCTCAGACCCTTCGTGGGAGAGAAGCGGTCTGGAAAAACGTGAAGAACATTACATTGTTACAGATTTATATCATTTATATCTTATTTGGTAACTGATCAGATGCGTGTGAAATTGTGAGTGAACTTTTTATGGCAGACAAAAAATATTTGTTTGAAAATGGCTTTCTGGTTTTAAGGAAATGCAATGATGTCCCCTTAAAGGTGCTAAGACAAGACATTTTTTCCCCTATTATTTTAGCATTGACTTTTTTATGATTAAAGAGCACATTAAAGTGACTTTTCTGTAGCACAATAATTAGGAATTGAATTTATCTCAATTAGTACAAGATCCGTGTTTAATGGCAAATAAATAATAAATAGGCGGAATGAATATTCATGAGATTACAAATGCTTTTGTGGAATTTTTGTTTCCATGTCTTAAATGCAGTCTTGTCTGAAAATACAATCAATTTTGATGACTGACAAGTTTAATCAAAGTTTTAAGGGAAATATTTTTCTCAGTAAGAATGTTAATGATGTGACTTTCTCTATATTTAGAAGACCTCACCTAAAACTTGTCCTCAGTTTTCCGTTCGGTTTTTTCGTATTATAAATGTACCGCCTAAATAAGGACTTGACCCTCAACCGTTTTATACACATTTTTCCTAAGCCTTACCACAGCTTGCGCCATCAATCCTTTTTTTTTTTTTTTCCAGAAATTTGTTTCTGGGTCGCCTCCAATTCCCCACGAGGAAACATGTAATTTGTTAAACCTCTGTAGCATGTTTTAATAAAACTGTTTTTCTGTAAATCTGATTCACCGTTCACTGTGCTTATTCGGCTCTCTGGAATACTTGATTCTGATTGGTCAACTGAGGCTATGGCATGTCTCATATATATATATATATACAGGGTTGGGGAGTAACGAAATACACATAACTTAGTTACGTATTTAAAATACAGAATTTGAGTAACTGTATTTCATTACAGTTACATTTTAAATGGGTGGTAATCAGATTACAGTTACATCTGAAAAGTGTTTTAGATTACCAAAGTGATTACTTTGAGTTTTAATGTCATTTAAACAGCAATTGGTGATTCTCTGACTCTGACAGTCTGAAAAAGCGGAGTTAAGTTTCATGTTTTCGACTGTTTTCATGTTTTGTGATAGTTGTTTGAGTCATTTTATAATTCACTCGTCACTGCAACTTTTTCTCACAATTTGTTTTTCCCCTCACAATTGTGAGTTTGCATTTCACAATTCTGACTTCTTTTTCTCAGAATTGCGAGATTTAAACTCACAATTGCAAGTTATAAAGTCAGAATTGGGAGATATAAACTTGCAATACTGAATTTTTTTCTTGCAATTGTGAATTTAGTATGTGAGTTTATATCTCATAATTCTGACTTTTTTCAATATTGTGAGTTTATATCTCATAATTCTGACTTTTTTCAATATTGTGAGTTTATATCTCATAATTCTGACTTTTCTCAATATTGTGAGTTTATATCTCATAATTCTGACTTTTCTCAATATTGTGAGTTTATATCTCATAATTCTGACTTTTTTCAATATTGTGAGTTTATATCTCATAATTCTGACTTTTCTCAATATTGTGAGTTTATATCTCATAATTCTGACTTTTCTCAATATTGTGAGTTTATATCTCATAATTCTGACTTTTCTCAATATTGCGAGTTTATATCTCATAATTCTGACTTTTTTCAATATTGTGAGTTTATATCTCATAATTCTGACTTTTTTCAATATTGTGAGTTTATATCTCATAATTCTGACTTTTCTCAATATTGTGAGTTTATATCTCATAATTCAGACTTTTCTCAATATTGTGAGTTTATATCTCATAATTCTGACTTTTCTCAATATTGTGAGTTTATATCTCATAATTCTGACTTTTCTCAATATTGTGAGTTTATATCTCATAATTCTGACTTTTCTCAATATTGTGAGTTTATATCTCATAATTCTGACTTTTCTCAATATTGCGAGTTTATATCTCATATTTTTGACTTTTCTCAATATTGTGAGTTTATATCTCATAATTCTCATTTTTCTCAATATTGTCAGTTTATTTCTCATAATTCTGACTTTATAACTCGCAATTGCAACTTTATATCACACAATTCTGAGGGAAAAAGTCACTTGCAATGACCTTTTTTGTGTTTGTTCCACACTTATTAGTATTCCAAACTATTCTAAAGTATTTAGATTAAGTTACTAAACTTGAGTAATGTAATGAAATACGTTACAAATTACTTTTTAAAGCATGTATTTTGTATATATATATAAAACACAACTGGAGATAATAAACAGGTGGCTCCAAAAATAATCTGAATGTAATATTTCATGCCCACATATTTTGCTGAGTAGCCATATAAGCTGGTTTATTTTGCGATACTAATCGGCTGAATGTGCATTATCCCTTACTTAGCATAGAAATCTGATTTTGTAAGCTCTTAAAATCTCTCACTTGCACTCCCATCTGAATATTGAGGTGTTGGCCACTCTTTCTCTCTGTAGGCTGAGGAGCTGCTCTTGCAAAAGAGATTAAACCAGGTGATGTAACACCAGTGTTGCCCTAAATCTCAACCAGTTACAGAAGCCAGGCTGAGTGAAGTCTTTCTGCACAGAGGGAATACGCCCGCATTAATCTGCTTACAAAGACAGCGTCACACACAGGAATAGAACCGCAGCGGATTTACCAAAAATCCTTCATTTCTCATCTCTTCTCCCAGGATAAAAGAACTCCTAAAACACCCAACATTATCTCACACCTAGAGAAAATATCCTAAAGAGCACTCCGCTGAATCTCAATGCCTTATCATCTGGATTTTAATCATCCGGAAATGAAGAGTTCTTCCTATCACTTTCAGAATATATTCGAGCTGTAATGTGCATTTGATTTGCACAGTCATGCAAGAGTTAGTTGTGGGAACAGACAATGTTTCTGAAGATTTAATTGATAGGAGACACACCAGCATCATTTTAGAAAGACGAGGAGAGTGTTGCCAGCTGCCTCAAATGAATATCATAATGATCTCAATGTAAAAACTATTGATGCTCACTATAATTACATTTTTGGAATAATCAGAAACTACTTTTAGTTTCTTATCTTGGCAGTCTTAGTAGACATAAAGCATTTGGCATCCTATTTCTGTACTTAAATATTACACGCTATATGATGAGCAGTTTTTGCTTGATATACGTGTGATGTATGACAAATGCCAGAACTGGGATCAAGTAGTTTGTTCATGATGATCTGGGTTTTAGTTTTTAATCTGAGAATCAGAGAAAAGGGACAGATTTTTGTGTTTTTTACATATATAAAAGTCAAATTAGCATGGGTTACTATAGTTAACTAAAACTAAATGAACATTAACTGAAATTAAATACAAAAAACTTTATTTCAGCTAGTCGCCAAAGCAACATTTCTCATTTTCATTTAGTTTAACTTGATGTACTAAACTCAAACTTAAATAAAAATGTATAGATTCTATAAAGAATTACAAAAAAGGCTTGAAAAATAAAAACAGAAAATACAAAAATAACTCCTATAAATATATATAAAAATCAAAAACCACCAGTAAAATGCATCCATTTTCTCTTCCTGTTGCTCAAATATTAGAGCAAGGACTAGCAACACCAAGATCATGGGTTCGATTCCCAGGGAAAACATGAACTGATAAAATGTGCATCTCGAATGCAATCGAAGTCACTTTGGATAAAAGCATCTGCCAAATGCATAGATGTAAATGTAATACTTAAAATTTTCCAAACTTAATAAAATATATAAATATAAATTATATAATTAGCATAAAAAAAAGAAGAAAAAAAAAAAAATCACATGAGTTTCAGAATTCTTTTTTTGCACCACTGAACTTTTTTTTTTGCCAAATGAACAGAAATACAATAATATTACATTACTACATCAACAACTTGAAGATAAAATCATTTATTATTTTTCCTCTTTTTATTATAATCTTTAAAATGACACATTTCTGAAAGAGATACCTTGTAAAACCTTGAAAATTAAAAAAATATTAACATCTTGATGAAATGACAAGCTCAGTGTCACAGCTGCCGTATTTCACATTAAACATCCCAAATTTATGGATCGAGTGTGTGTGTGTGTGTGTGTGTGTGTCACCACCTCATAACAATCTGGGGAAATCAGGGAAAATCTATGCTCATAACTTACAGACAAGCTCCACTTCTGCTTCAAGTCTGTAATAAGAGAATCTGTAAATCATTTCTTTACTGGTGCGAAAAAAACATTGTACTGTGACGTTGTTAGACAATTCTGGCCTCAGACGGATTTAAAGGCTGTATGATAATCGCAAACCCTTTTCGTTCCATCAGCTCAAGGGTGTAGACGGAAGCGTGTCAAAAGCGGCAGGTGGTCAGAGGAGTTATGCTGGTTGGGAAGGCCGTTAACCTCCTGGAGTTCATCTTTCCCCACCAGGGCTAGCCTACCCAGCAGCTGCAGACCCTTCTCTGGTGGCACACTGCATTCTGGGTAAGTGAGGAAAAAAAAAAAACAGTACCATGGTAACCAGCAGCAGCAGAAATTTTGCTGTTGAATGTGCTGCACTGCAGCAAACTGCAGCATCACAGGTCACATGATTACAGGAGAGGTGATGTAACATTTACATTGATAGTCTAGTGGCATCAGCTTCTTCTTTGAGGATATTTAACACCGATATTGTGACAGAAAATGCAATAGTCGTAGTGATAAATAATCTGAATTTATATTTGCTATATCAATAGCTATTGAGTATTTCCTAGGAAAGAGAATAGTAATATAATGGTCAAACCTGCTTGAGCCACCACATCCTCCAGAGCTGCGGAGTAGAAGATGTAATCGACGGTGATGGCTGTACGTGAATGGCATGTGGTGATCTCAGGCTGACCGCTCTCTTTCAGATAGTGTGAATATGCAGAGGTCAGCTTTAAACTGTGCTCTATGCTGGGCTTGGTGAAACTACAAAGCAAATCACATGAGAGAAGAATGATTACTGTTAAAAAAAATTAAGTTTGACATGCTGAGAAGGACTTAAACAACACTCTTCACTTTGAGCCATCAAATCTCTTCACCTTAAATTTGCTGAACAGCACTGACTGTCAAATCAGCTTGGTTTTAAAACGCTGATGGTTAAGGAACACAAAAGAGCTACAGAAACTAGGGGCAAAAAGGTCTATAATACTTAAATCGATGAGTCTGGCATACGTGAATCAATCGAGGTGCTGTAGAGATATACTGGGATTTATATTTACCCATCCAGTTCTGTCTTCTCCAAATCCTTCAAATCAGAATCTGTGAAAATAATTCAAACTAAATGTTAGCAGGTGCATCTTCGAAGCTATTCCGGAATGGCATTACAGCTGGGACTGCCTCTGTTTAAATCAATATTACTGTTTACTACACTATACTACACTGTAAAGTATAGTAAAAGCTGCATGTCAAATCTTTCTAAGTGGCCTCATATCATTCATCTATCTATCTATCTATCTATCCAAATACATAATATCATAATATCAAAGGAAGTGCCATTTGCTTAAAGTTTAAATTATAAAACAATATACTAGAGACAAGAAGTATTTGGAAATTATAGTGTACATGCATTAAAAATCATTCTGATTTTTGCAATGACACCAGCTTGTTTTAAAATTTGAGAAAAGGTCTAGCATCATTTATTTTCAGATGCCACTTTGTATTATTTTTAATCTAATCTTATAACAATCATACATTTGTATGTATAACTGGCGACTATATTTGCTGTAACTGTTAATAACAGAGGAGCAAAAAAAAAAAAAAAAAAGTCCCCATAATGTTAACGTACACTACCGTTCAAAAGTTTGGGGTCAGTATGTTTTATTTTATTTATACATTTATTTTGAAAAGAAATGTTTACTTTTTTCCAGCAAGGATACATTAAATTGAGACAGTAAAGACATTTGCATTGTTACAAAAGATTTCTATTCCAAACAAATGCTGTTCTTTTGAACTTTGAAAAAAATTCCACAAAAATATTAAGTAGCACAATCATCGACATCATAATTATAATAATAAGAAATGTTTCTGAAGGAACGGGACTCTGAATGACTGCTGAAATTTAATGGTAAATCAATAGTAATGATATTTCAAAATATTACTGTTTTGTTTTTTTACCGTTTTTTTTTTTTTTTTACAGCATTTTTGATCAAATAAATGCAACCATGGTGAATAATATAAGAGATCCCAAACTTTTGCCAGTGATCATTCTAAATAGCATTTGTGGAGGATAATGTTAAATTTATTACAGTTTTCAAATGTTCTTGGCAATTATTAACCAGTTAGTGTCTGTATATATATATAGAGTAAGCTGGACAATAACACCATTTTCTTTGGGAGCTGAGCAGCCAAAAATGATTTGCCAATTATTAATGTAAAGCTGCTTTGCCGCAATTTGCATTGTAAAAAGCGCTATATAAGTAAAGGTGACTTGACTTGTTCATTATATTAGAAGTAAGAAGGGCTGACCTCTTGTTCGACTTTCATACTGGCACTGCTGAGAGATGCCCAGACTTCTGGGCCAAATTGGCACTGTTAGAATACGCTGCCCTCTTGGATTCTCCTCCTGTCCTGACACCTGCAAAATCAAGTCAGAAAATTTAAGAGATGCCAAAACTGTCTGAAAAAAAATAAAGAGCAAGGAAACGTGCCAAGATTCTCTACCTTCCCAATAGGTATACCATCATAGTCCAGTCTGCTGTCCTTAATAAAGCGATACAGGGGAGACCAGGGAACGGAGTTCAAATCCCCACAGAGCAGCACAGGACAAACGCTGCTGTCAGGTAACTGGGCCACCCGGCTTATCTCCGCCAGCAGCATAGCCAGCTGGGCCAGTTTAATGTCCCCACGTCTAGGGTTGTACAGTAAATGTGTGTTGGCCACACAGACATTGGTGAGAGAGCTATGTGGGTCGACGGGCCGCAGCAGCACGATCAGCCCTACGTTATCACGGTCCAGGAGAGGGATGCCACGGCGGAAATACTCCACAGGATGACAGGAGACCAAAGAGAAGCGATCGCGTTTGAAGACCACAGCACATCCGTCAGGCTTAAATCCCGTTCTCCGTTTGTATTCACAATGATAGCCTGTTTTAAGATAATTAAAAATGAAGTCCCTATTTCTCACAAGAGTCCACTTGTGAAAGACTTTCATACAGCAAGGGTGCATTAAATTAAAAGGCAGTACAAATTTTTAAAAAAATGCATGACGGTTTTAATTTTCTCAAAGAATTCTGAAAAAATATGTATCTTAAAAACCAAATACACAAAAAAATATTAAGCACCACAACCATTTTCAGTGTTGATAATAAATTCTTGAGCACCAAATAATCCTGTAATCAGCTTTGCCATCACAGGAATAAATTACATTTTAAATATATCGAAATAAACAAAACTAAAGATCCATAAAGAGACATCAAGGAAGTAAAGCAAGTACCTAAAGATTCTAGCGAGGGTTTGATCTGTTCTGTGTAGTGGTCCTCTTGCACCTCCTGCAGGCACATTATCTGCAGAAAAATAAGTTATTGTAGATATTCCAAGAAAATTATACATTCATGTGCACTGAAAATAAAAAAGCATTGCTGTCAGGCATCTAACACTCACTTGAAGTTAGTGTTTTTAATAACACTGCTTAAATGTAAGTTTAAGCCAATCGTAAAATCAATGTATGCATTTGTCATACTGCACATTATAAAACATAAATTCACTTGCTGAACTTAAAATTAATGACGTAAGTTTTTTTATGCATTTAATTTATTTAGACAATATCAAATTTAAATACTTGCATATATCAGTCATAACATGAAAATGACTTTCGGCTCATTGACATTAGCGATAATTGTAATATCTGTGCATCCAATAAAAATAAATGGTTTTAGCATTAAAAAAAAAAAATCACAACGCCTCTGCATTTTATCCCGATTTCTCTAAAGATGGCGACAGGAAAGGTGTCAGTCAATAAAAGGGGAAAACAAAGTAACTTGCGTTACTTATTTGAAAAAAGTAACTCAGATATTTTGTTGTAAATTTAAAAGTAATGCGTTACTAGTTACTTGAAAAAAGTAATCCGATACTCACATAATGCATTATGCCAAACACTGCTGGTAACTATGGAGGACCAGGAGTGCCACATAAACATAAAACGAAAAATCAATTAATTAATAATTCAAACATAAAAATGTATATAAATAAATCACTTTTATATGGGCAAATAAATAGACATATTTAAAGTTGTTTATTTAATTCCTGTTTTTAAATGTAGTTTAATAAAACAATGAATTTAAAAATTCTTGGCATTTTAGCACTCGATTGACAAATGGATAAAGAAAAGCATTTGCCAAATTCTTTTTTAAAAAGCGATTTAAAAAGCGTTTTAAATGCGCATTTAAAATGATTTACAAATGTACTTTTTATTGTTCAATTAATCTACGTTTGAAAAAATTAATTAAATAACCCGTTTCAAATTCGTCTATTTATTTCTACAATCAAAAAAAGATTTTTTTAATTTATTGTTTTATTAAACTACATTAAAAAACAGGAATTAAATAAACAACTTTAAATATGTCTATTTATTTGCCCATATAAAAGTGATTTATTTACATACATTTTTATGTTTGAATTATTAAATTAATTAATTGATTCTTTGTTTTATTTTTATGTGGCACTCCTGGTCCTCCATAGGTAACAACATACAAGTATAAAACACAAAAAGCCCGAAAATTTAATCCAGCATTTTTAAGCGGGAATTAGAATTTAAAATATCCGACATATGGCTCTTTCGTTGACTTACATCAGCACTGTGTTGTTCCAGCTCTTTGATGATGTTTGGAAACCTATGACGCCAGTCCAGAACTGGAGGATTACAGTGTCTGTAAAGGTACGTGTTATCACAGAGCAGGTCTTGTGAGAGGATATTGTAGGACATCACAGAAAAATCAAACGACCATTGTTGTTTCCCCCCTTTGGCAGATGCAGCATAACAAAGTTGAGAAAGATCCTCCCAGTGTCTCTTCAACTCTGAGAAGGGAAAAGATTGTGGATTTGGCTTTTTATGCACAACTACATACCAATACATCAATTTAGATCAAAATGAGCATCCAAATCATTTACCTGGTGTGGCTTCGGTCCTCTCTGGGCTTGAAGGAAATTTCCCAGGGGGCACTGGAAAGCCGGTTACATTGCGTAGCCATTCAGGACTTCCTTTTGTGCTCCTGCTGCCTTTTGGAGGCGAACGTTCGGGTAAGCATTGAGATACTTCCGCTGCCGGCCTCCCGTCTGCGCTCTTCCTCCTCTTCGGCGGTGGCTCTCTATCAGAGCGGTCCATCAGACCTGAAGAACGGTGGAGGTCTCGTCTGGGTTGAGCGTATGGCAGTATTCCAGCTTGCCTCCAGGAGCTCCAGTTGTACGGATCCGGAGGTCTCGGAGGCCTGTTGGAGGGGTGTCTGACAGTGCTGAAGGAGGAAAAGGGATGCTGCGGGTGAGGTGGTTGTGTCCACCATAAATGACCAGGCTGATACCAGTGTCTCCAGTGGTTGTAAACGGTCTGAGCTGGCGGAAAGCCCACTGTGCTCAGGTAACGGCCAAACATGGGATGACTGCAAGAGAAAAGAAACCACAGAGCATACTCTTAGAAATATTTACCATGGTTTTACTATGGAAGCACTAACAGAAGTTACTATGCCTGAAATACATTATAAATATATATTAGTTCACCTAAAAATTAAAGTTCTGTCATCATTTACTCACCTGCAAGTTATTCCACACTTGTATGAATTTCTTTCCTCAGCTGAACACAAAGATATTGTGAAGAATATGGGTTACCAAACAGGTGTTGGACCCCATTGACTTCCATTGTATTATTTTTTTCATATTATGGAAGTCAGTAGGGTCCATATATCCATATTCTACAAAATATCTTCTTTTGTGTTCAGCAGAAGACAGAAATTCATACAAGTTTGGGACAACTTTTATTTCATTATTAGGTGAACTGTCCCTTTAAGACTTTTTATTAAGATTTTTTTACTGTAACAGTTACACAAATGTTTATGCTATTATTTTTTTTTAGTGTTTCTTATTATATATGGAGGGATTTAACAAACTAAATTAAATATTTATATAATATTATTAAATACCTCATCGGATGTTATAGCATAAATGATTAAACAAGGCATAAAATACATTTATTTTATGTGAAATTTAAAACACAATGAAATAAAATGTAGATCAATATGAGCATAATCAAAAGTATCTACAAATAAATAAAAATGACACGAAATACACTTCATTGTACTTTTCATTGTATTTATTTATCGAAACGTTTCATTTGATATTTAAGAATTTCATTACATTTAATTTAGTGTGTTAAAACCCTCCCTGATTATGTTGATATGATAATACAATATTAAAATGGATAATATTATGTCGTTTTGCTTTTGATAGTCATCGGCATAATCAAAACTCACAATATGAACTTACTTTGGAGACACTCCTGGTCTGACATTATTAGAATTATTATGTCGAGGCATGTAACGTCCTCTTATCATAAAACGACTCTTTTTGGCACCATCTGAGGTGAGAGAAACCACAAAACTATTGTGAAAACACGTATACTGTACTCTTGTTGTATGCTAACACAACAAACAGAAGTGATGGCGTTTGAATATGACGTCACTAGCCACGTCCGAATCTGATTCATGAGCGAATCGTTCATTTGAGTCGGATCTTTTCTATGAATTACTATCAGCAGATATTACACGTTTATGTCTCAATTGTATGACAGACAGTTTTATATACACATAGAAATATCACTTAACATTTACGCATTTGGCAGACTACTTTATCTAAAGCGACTTGCGGTACATTTAAAACATTTTTTAAATCAGTTTTGCGATTTTAATCTGGGTACTTTCCCAGTTCTGGGTACCTGAACACATAAATACTTAGTATTTAATATAGTTATGTAATATGTACAGCTTTTATAGTTTGTAAAGTAAATACGAATTGAATATTATGCGCATTCTAGAACTGATTCACTGCTGCAACGAATTGATCGAAAGAATCGATTCGCAGAAAGGAGTCAGACTCGTACTAGAAATGACGGAAAGCATTATGTGTCAAAAAACTCAAATTGTAGATCCTCCACAAATTAATATGTTGGTAACAGTAAATTAAGACGTTTGATTGTTTTTGAGCAGACCGA